>JAJLRB010000226.1:0-24097 GCA_020976825.1 Odocoileus hemionus
TTGGGTCATATCATACAGAGTGGATGTGTATGTCATATGTAGTTCATAGGACAATCACCATATATATATGGTGGCTGTGATATCGTAACATACAATAGGGTTATTTATATTGATATTGCTGTGTGAGAATGACACAGATAACCAGTGAATGTGCAGTCAGATATTCCCGATCATGGGTGTGAGGTGAGATAAATTAGCACTTGATGTCATGGAGCAGAGTGGAATTGATTGTCCACACAGTGTGGTGGGTGATGTCGTATGTTAGTGCATATTGTGGGCCATACATATGAAGGGAAATGTGTGATGTCCTACATTCGATGGTTGTTTTATCATCGATACAGTGGGTGTGATCACACAGATATAGATATGGATGGTTATGATGTCAGATATACGTTGATTGTATGTCCTCTTAACACAGTGTGTTTGATATCAAGTATAGTTGGATATGAATTCACAAAACACATGTGGGTGTGATCAGTTACAGATAAAGTGGCTGTGATGTCACAGGTATATTGGATGACACCGAGATTGTCATAAATGTTGGATGTGATGCCATATAGAGGAGATCTGATGTCATGACATGCAGTGGTTGTTGATGTCATAAATATTTGATCAACTGATGTCATAAAGTGTGAATGTGATCGTCATGTAACAGTGTGTATGATGTCACATGTGTACCAATTGTGACGACTTCCATGCTGTGTTGTGATGTCATCGATACAGAGGTACATCGATACAACATGTGTGTGTCATCTGTGTGATGACAGCAGTTAGATGATAGTGGCTCTGATGTCAAATATAGTGGGGGGAGATGTACAGGTATAGACATTGTGTTGTCATGAAAGCAGTATGTGTGAGATATCATATATATTGGATATGATGTCATAATATACTGGGTGTGATGTCATACTCATATAGCCACACCCTGTCCGTGATCGTCCCATAACATCTCGGCAAATATGTTATGTCATACACAACATGAATATCGGTTGTCATACACAACTTTGTGTGTGTGATATCATCCAGACAGTGGGTGTGGTATAATTAATAACTGGGTCTGATGACACAGATACAGTGGATGCAGTGTCAGTTGGATAGAGTGGGTGAGAATGGCAGATATAACGTTTGTGTTGTCATGTGTGTGATCTCATATATAGCGTTTGTCTGTGATGTCATGAATGCAATGGATGTAATGTGATGACTACAATGGTGGTGAAATCATAAAGAGTGGAATGTGACGTTATGTGTAGTGCATAAGATGTCATACATAAACTGGGTGTGATGTCATATATACAGTTCTTCAGAGATCATCAATAGAGTGGTTGTGATGACACAGATACAGTGGATGCAATGTCAGATAGATGGGAGTGATATCATGGGTACAGTGCATTTGCTGTCATAAGTAATGTGGTGTTGATCTCATAAAATGTGGATGTGATGCCTTATATAGTGTATGATGTATGTTAAACATATAGTTGGTGTGATGTCATTTACCTACAAGGTTGTGATATGATGGAAAGGAGTGTGTGTGAGACACAGATACAGTTTCTGCAATGCTACAAATAGAGTGAATATGATGATTTATACAATGGATATGATGTCATCATATATAGTCGATGAGATTTCATAAATACAGATGGTATGATATCATCAATACAGTGGATGTGATGACAGAGATACCGTGGAATATGATGTCAAATATACTGGGGTGTGATGTCTTAAGAAATGTTGGTGTGATGTCATAAAGTGAGCGTGTGATGTCTTGAATGGTGCAAAGATGTTATACATATGCCTAGTGTGATGTCATACAGAGAGTGGTGTGATGTTTGTCAACAGAGTGGGTGTAATGACACACATTACATGGTTGTGATGTCACATGTGTAGTGTATATGTTCCCTGCATACTGGATGTGGTTTCATATATAGAGGTTGCTGCTGTCATACGTCCAGTATTGTGATGATAATAAGCAGTGGATGTGATGTTATATTTAGTGCGTATGATATCACCCATATAGTGGGTATGATGTCATACAAAAGTGGCTGTGATATCCCTGGAGAGGTGTGATGACAAAGATACAGTGGATGTCGATGTCATGCCTGAAGTGAATGGTGACATAAAAAATACTGCGGTTTGCTTAGATAGCATGGATGTGATGTCATCTGTAGTGCAAATATTGTCATACCTATGCTGAGGGTGGTGTCATCACATAACACAGTGTTGTGATGTCATATATAAGTGGTATGATGTCATAAATATAGTGGATATGATGTCACAGATATAGTGGATGTGATATCATACATATATTGGCTGTGATATTCTTCGATAGAGCGGGTGTGATGACACAGATACACTGCACGGAGGTCAGATATAGTGGATATGATGTCATATATGCTGAATTGAAGTCATACATAAAGTGGTGTGATGTCATAAAGAGTGGATTGTGATGTCATAATGTATTACATATGAATTTCAGACAAATTGTGAGTGATGTCATACAAACACTGGGTTTGATAAAATTGATACATTTTGTGTGATGACACAAATACAGTGGGGTGTGATATCAGACACAGTGTGCTGTGAAGCACGCAATGTTGTGTGGTCATAACACTCTGTGATGCCGTTTTTGATGTGCCATATAAAGTAGGGGGATATATGTCATAAACGTAGTGTGTGTGAATATCATAGAAACAGTCAATGTGAGAAGTTCACATATATAGTGAATGTGGTATCATCACACAGTAGAATGTCATGCCATAAAATAGGTGCATGTGATGTCCTTGGAAAACGGTGCCTATGATGTCATAAATACTAAGGATGTTGTCATAAAGTGTAGGATATGATGTACCCTGTATAACGCATATGATGGCATAACGTATGTCCACCCTGTGATGTCTCACATAGGTAGAGTTTGTTGTTGCTTTTCCAACAGAGCGGTTGTGTGATGACTTACACGATGAAATGTGATGGCAGATAGAATGTGTTTCAAGTCAGATATAGAGCTAGTGTAGTCTGTTACATACATTGTGTGTGATAATCATACAGAGATGGATATGATGTCAATAAACAATAGTGGGTGCAGTGATATCAGATACAGTTGTAGTGTTAGTCCATTCAAATACACCATGTGAGATGTCAGATATAACCGATTATGAATGTCAAAAACTAGAAGGTGACTTGTCATAGTTTACAGTGGCTGTGATGTCCACAAGTATAGTGTATGGTGAAGTCATATACAGTGGGTGAGATGTCATGAATACAGTTGCATGGATGTCGTGAATACAGTCTTGTGATGTCATAAAGAGTAGGTGTGATGTCACATAGAATTCATATGATGTCATACAAAGAGTGGGGTTATTGATATCACACATATTGCAGGTGTTATTAATCAATACACTAAGTATGATTGGGACAGGTACAGTTGAAGCGATATCAGATATACTGTGTGTTGATGACATGAATACATAGGGTGTGATGTCATAGAGTATTTGGGATATCATACAGAGTGATGTGATGTCATATATAGTTCTTAGGATGTCATATATATTGTGGCTGTGATATCGTATAAACACTAAGGTGTTTTATGATATGATAATCTGGGTGTGATGACACAGATACAGTGAATTTGCTGTCAGATATAATGGGTGGGTGAGTGTGAGATAACAGAAAAAGGCTTTGATGTCATGGATAGAGTCATTTTGATGTCACACACAGCGTGGGGGTGATGTCGTATATAGTGCATATTGTGCCATACATATAAATATGTGATGTCCTTACATTCAGTGTGTGTTTACATCATCGATAACAGTGGGTATGTGAATCACACAAGATATAGATATGGATGAGTATGCTGTCAGAGATATAGTATTGATTGTATTGTCCTTAACACAGTGTGTTTGAATATCAAGTATAGTGGATCTGAATTCACAAACACAGTGGGTGTGATGTTACAGATAAAGTGGCTTGATGACACAGGTATAGTGGATGAGATGGTCATAAAACCGGGATGTGATGCCCATAATAGAGGGGATCTGATTGTCATGAATGCAGTGGTCTGTGATGTCATACAATCGAGTCATTGATGTCATAAAGTGAGAATGTTGATGTCCATGTAGAATGTGTATGGATTTCATAAGAGTGCCACTGTCATGAACGACTGTAACATAACTTGTTGGATGTCCATCGAGTACAGAGGTACATCGATACTACATTTTTACAGTGTAAACATCTGTGTGATGCACAGAGATACAGAGGCATCTGAATGTCAAATAAAGTGGTTGAGATGTTCAGGTAATAGACCGATTGCATTTGTCTTGAAAGCAGTATGTGTAGAATCATCATAAATATTAGATATGATGTCATAAACATACTAACCGGTTGTGATGTCCAAAACATATAGGGCTGTGATGTCATAAAGGAGCTTATGTCATAGATCATTCACATCCCTGATAGATGGTTGTCCATCATACAGAGTGTGTGTGGAGTAAACGTGCCAGAGAGTGGGTGTGTATAATTAGATAAACACCTTGTTTGAGAACACAGATACAGTGAATGTCCAGTCATCCACATACCATGGTGAGAGAGGCAGATAATAACGTTTGTTTTGTCATTGTGTGTGAATCTCATCTATAGTGTCCGTGATGCCCCATTGAATGCAATGGAGTGTAATGTGAAGACCTAACAAATGGTGTGAAGATCAAAAAAGGGATGTTACGTTAAGTGTAGTGCATAAAGGTGTAATACCCAATGACTGGTTTGATGCAGATGTAGCATATGAGGTTCTTCAGTCAGATCAACAATAGAGTGGCTGTGATGACACAGATACTGTGGATTCCATGTCATATAGTTTGAGTGATATCATGAAGTACTAGTGCCATTTGCTGTCATAAGTAATGTGGTGGTGATCATCCATAAATGTGGATGTGATGCCCCTATAGAGGGGGGTGTAGTGAGATGTTGTATAGCATTTATAGTTTGGTGGGATGCTGTGCATACCTAAGCCATCGGTGTGTGATATGATGGTTTTTTTTAATGGGTGTGTGTGAGATAACTCAGATACAGTTTCTTGCAATGCTACCAAATAGGTCTAACGAATATGATTTTATTCACAATGGATATGCATGTCGTCATATATAGTCGATGAGATTTCATAAATACAGATGGTATGTTATCATCAAATACAGTGGATGTGATGACAGATAGATACCGTGGATATGGATGTCAAATATAGCTGGTCGTGGATGATGTCTTAGAAATGTTGGTGGTGTGTTGTCATAAAGTGAGCGTTGTGATGTCTTCTATTGGTGCAAAAGATGTTATACATATGCCGGGGTGTGATCATGGTTCATAGACCGAAGTGGGGTGTGATGTTGTCAACAGAGTGGGTGTTAATGACACACGATTAGTGGTCTGTGATGTCACATGTGTAGTGTATATGTTTCCCTGCTTTACTGGATGTGTGTTCATATAGAGAGGTTGCGCTGTCATGACGTGTGTCCAGTATTGTGATGAATAGGATATACGCAGTGATGTGAGAGGGTTATATATAATGCGCATGATATCACCCAAAGAGTGGGTATGAATGTCAACCAAAAGTGGCTGTGATAATCTCCGGTAGAGGTTGTGTGGTGACAAAAAAAAACAGTGGGTGCGCTGTCAAGCCTGAAGTGGATGTACTATAAAAATACTGCGTTTGCTTTACATAGCAATGATGTGATGTCCATCAGTAGTGCAAAGATGGTCCTTACCTATGCTGAGAGGAGGTGTCATCAAACACACGCAGTGTTGTGATGACATATATACTGGGTATGATGTCAATAAATATAGTGGATAGATGTCCACAGACATAGAGAAGTTGATAGTCATACATATATTGGCTGGTGATAATTCGATAGAGCGTATGTAGATGACACAGATACAGGTGCACGTAATGAGGTCAGATAAAGTGGAAATGATTCATATATATGCTGGAATTGAAGTCTTACATAAAGTTGTGTTGACTGTCATAAAGTAGTGATTGTGCTGTCATATGTAATGACAAAAGATTTTCAGACACATTGTGAGGTGATGATAAAACATCAAACACTGGGTTTGAATAAAATTGAATACCATTGGGTGTGATGACAGCAAATACCGTGTTGTGAAATCAGACACAGTGGCCTCGTGAAAGCCACAGCAAGGGTTGTGTGGTCCATATCACGAGTCTGTGTGATGGCACCATATGAAAAGTAGATATGTCATAAAAACAGTAGTCCTTAGTGTGTGTCGATAATCATAAGAAAACAGTCATTGTGAGAATCACATATATAGTGAAAGTAAACGTGATATCACACAGTAGATGTCATGCCAATATAGTGCATGTGATGTCTTGAAAACGGTGCTTATGATTGTCATAATACATAAGGATTGTTGTCATAACGTGTGGATATGATGTCCTGTATACTGCATAGGATGGCATACGTATGCCACACTGTGATGAACTCACATAGTAGTTGTGTTGCTTTCCACAGAGCGGTGTGTGATGACTTACATGATGAATGTACGATGGGCAGATAGAATGTGTTTCATTCAGATAAAGAGCTAGTGTAGTCATTACATACATTGTGGTGTGATATCATATAAATTGGAATAGTGATGTCATAAACAGAGTGGTGTCACTGATATCAGATACAGTGGTATTGTTGTCATTCATACACCCATGGGAGATGTCAGATATAACCGAGTATGATGTTCTAAAACATAGTAGGTGTCTTGACAAAGTTTACAGTCGGCTGTGATTGTCACAAGTATAGTGTATGTGATGTCATATATACAGTGGGTGAGAGCCCATGAATTCACAGTTGATGGATATGTCGTGAATACAGTCTTGCTGGATGTCATAAAGAGTAGGTGTGATGTCAACACGCTAGAATTCGTATGATGTCATACATATAGTGGGGTTGTCATATCAACCCCACATATTGCAGGTATTATAAACAAAACAACTAAGTAGTGATGCAGGTACAGTGAGGCGATGGTCAGATATACTGTGGTGTGTGATGACAATGAATACAGAGGGTGTGATTGTCATAGAGTTTTGTGTTGGGGACAAATCATACAGATTGGATGTGATTGTCATAAATATATACTGTTCATGGAGGATTGTCATATATATTGTTGTTGGCTGTGATATCGTACATACAATAGGGTTTTTATGATTTATTGATAGTCTGGTGTGATGACACAGAATACCAGTATACAGTGAATTGCTGTGTCAGATATAATGGGTGTGAGGTGAGATAAATTTAGCTTTGATGTAATGGATAGAGTGATTTGATGTCAGCGACATGTCACACAGTTAGCGTGGGGGTCCTGATCGTATGTAGTTGCATATTGGTGCCATACAATATGAAATGTGTGATAATCCTACATTCAGTAGTGTGTTTTTAAATCATCGTGATACCGTTGGGATTTGAGGCACACAGATATATATCTAGGATGGTGTGATGTCAGATATAGTTGAATTGTATTGTCTAAAACACAGTGTGTTTTGATATCAAGTATCATAGGGGATCTTGAATTCAACAAACACAGTGGGTTCGATGTTACAGATAATATTGGCTGTGATGTCACAGGTATAGTGGATGCGTGTGTCATAAATTGTTGGATGTGAATGACATATAGAGTAGATCTTGATGTCATGAATGCAGTGGTTGTTGATGGTCCATACTAATATTGATCACTGATGTCATAAAGTGTGAAATGTTATGTCATGTAGCAGTGGGGTAATGATGTCACATATGTAAGACTCAATTGTGGCGACTTTCCATGCCTTGTTTTGATTTGTCAATCCGTTACAGAGTTACATCGATATCACATGTCCGGTGTGTCATGCCTGTGTGATCAGAGAGATATAATGGCTCTAATGCTCAATGAATAGTGGGGGGGGAGAGATGTCAAGGTATAAGGACATTGTGTTGTGATGAAAGCAGGTATGAGCGATATCATGATATATTGGAATATTAGATGTCATAAATTATACTGTGGTGTGATGTCAATACATATAGGTGTGTGTATGTGTTGATGTCAAAAGTAGCTTATGTTTTATGTCATCTTTCACACTGAATATGGTGTCATACACATAGTGTGTGTGATTATCATCCAGACAGTGGGTGTGGTATAATTAATTACACTGGGTCTGATGACACAGATACAGTGGATTTGCAGTGTCAGATAGAGTGGGTGAGTATGGCAGATAATAACGTTTGTGTGTTCACTGGTGTTTGATCTCATATATAGCGTCGCTGTGTCGTCATTAATGCAATGGATGTGTAATGTGATGACTACAATGGTGTGAAATCATAAAGAGGTATGGATGTGACTTAAATGTGTAGTGCATAGGAGAATCATAACATAAAACTGGGGTGTGGATGAGGTCATATTATACAGTTCTTCAGAGATCATCTAATAGATAATGGGTTGTGATGACACAGATACAGTGGATGCAATGTCAGATGAGTGGGAGTGATATCATGGTGTACAGTGCATTTTCTGTCATAATTAATGTGGTGTGATCTCATAAAAATGTGTAATTGATGCCTTAAATATAGTGTATGTAATGTTAAAAACATACAGTTGGTGTGGATGTCATACCTACCATGTGGTTGTGATATGATGGAAAGAGTGTGTGGTGAGACACAGATACAGTTGTTTCTTCTGCAATGCTACAATAGAGTGATAATATGCTGATTTATACAATGGATATGATGTCTCTCATAATATAGTAGGCGTTGAGATTTCAATAAATACAGATGGTATGAAATCATCAATACAGTGAATGTGATGATTGACAGAGATACAGTAGATATGATGTCAAGATTTATACTGTGTGGTGAAGTCATTAAGGAAATGTTGGTGTGATGTCATAAAGGTGAGCGTGGTTGAATGTCCCTTCTATGGTGCAAAAAGATAGTTAAACATATGCCGGTTGATGTCATAAAGAGAGTGTGTGTGAATGTTGTCACAGAGAGTGGGTGTAATGACACACGATAGAGTGGCTGTGATGTCACATGTGTAGTGGTAAATGTTTCCCTGCATACTGGATGTGGTTTCATATATAGAGGTTGCCCCTGTCATACGTCCAGTATTGTGATTATATAAAGCAGTGGATGAGATGTTATATATAGTGGCGCATGATATCACTCCCATATAGTGGGTATGATGTCATACAAAAGTGGCTGTGATATCCCTGGAGAGGTTGTGGTACCAAAGATACAGGGGTGCTAGATGTCATAGTTGGCCTGAAGTGGATGTGAACATAAAAAAACAGTGAGGTTTGCTTAGATAGCATGGATGGATTGATGTCATCTCCTAGTGCAAATATTGATAATTTTCTATATACCTATGCTGAGTGTGGTGTCATCAACACACACAGTGTTGTGATGTCATATATACTTATCTGGTATGATGTCTATAAATATAGTGGATATATGTCATACAGATATAGTGAGATGTGCATACCCATACAGTACATATATTGGCTGTGATAATTCCGAATCTGAGCGGGTGTGATGGAACTACCATACAAGTGCAACGTGAGGTCATATATGAGTGATATTGATGTCAATAGATGCTGGAATCGAAAGTCCATACATAAAGTGTTTTGATGTCATAAATGTAGGTGATTGATGAGGTCATAATGTATTACATATGAATTTCAGACGAATTGTGGATGTAAGGTATTGTCATAGCAAACATCTGGGTTTGGAAATAAAAATTTATACATCGGGTGTGATTGACTACAAATGACAAGTGGGTGTGATATCGAGACACAGTGGTCTGTGAAGCAGGCATTGGTATTGTGGTGGTCATAACCCACTGTGTGATATCCCATAGTAAAGGAGTATACATGTCATATAAACGGTAGTGTGTTTTTAAATCATAGGAAAACAGTCATAGTGACGAAGTCACATATAGTAATGAATGTGATATCACACAGTATAATCGCATATAACCGATAGTATAGTGCATGTGACTATTCTTTGAAAACTCAGTGCAAAATGATGTCATAAATACTAAGGATTGTTGTCATAAAGTTGTCGGATATGATGTCCTGATACTTTACTGCATACTGATGGCATACCCTATGCACCACCTGTGATGTCTCACATAGTAGTTGTGGTTTGTTTTCCCACAGAGCGTGTGTGATTGACTTGAACACGACTGAATGTGATGGGCATGATAGAATGTGTTTCAAGTCAGATATAGAGCTAGTGTAGTCCATACATACATTGTATATGTGATATCACATAGATTGGATATGATGTCATAAACAGAGTGGTGCAGTGATATCAGAGATACAGTGTATTGTGTTGTCATTCATACACCATGTGAGATATGTCAGATCTATATACGGAGATATGATGGTCTAAAACATAGTAGGATTATCTTGTCATAGTTACAGTGGCTGTGATGTCACAAGTATAGTGTATGTTGTTAATATACAGTGGGTGACTGATGTCCATGAATACAGTGGATGGGATGTTCGTGAGAATACAGTCCTTGTGATGTCATAAAGAGTAGGTGTGATGTCACATAAATTCAAATGATGTCATACAAATAGTGGGTTTGACTATCACACATATTGACAGGTGTTATAATCAATACACTCAGAAGTAGTGTGATGCAGGTACAGTGGAAGCGATGTCAGATATACTGTGTGTGATGACATGAATACGAGAGGTGTGATGTCCATAGAGTTTTAGGGGACATCATACAGATGAGGATGTGGATGTCATATACTGTTCATCTAGGATGTCATATATATTGTGGCTTCTGAGTGCATATCGTTACATCAATAGGGTTTTTATTGATTGATAATCTGGGTGATGACACAGATACAGCATGGAATTTGCTGTCAGATATAATGTTGTGAGTAGTGAGAATAAATTAGCTTTGATGTCATGGAGATAGAGTGATTTTGATGTCACGATAACAGCGTGGGGGTGATGTCGTAAGTAGTTCATATTGTGCCATACATATGTAATGTGTTTTGTCCTACATACAGTGTGTCTGTTTCATCATCGATACAGTGGGTGTGATCACACAGATATAGATATTGATGGAATGATGTTCAGATATATTGATTTGTATTTGTCTTAACACATTGTGTTTGATATCAAGTATAGTGGATAGGAAATTCCACAAACACAGCGGGGTGTCGATTGTTACAGATAAAGTGGCTGTGATGTCACAGGATAGTGGATGAGATGTCATAAAATGTTGGATGTGATGCCATACAGAGGAGATCTGATGTCATGAATGCAGTGGTTGTGATGTCATAAATATTTGACACTGATGTCATAAAGTGTGAATGCAGATGGTCATGGTACAGTGCGTATGATGTCACATGTGTACCAATTGTGACGACTTCCATGCTTGTTTGTGATGTCATCGATAGAGAGGTACATTCGATAATACATTGTGTGTCCATCTGTGAAAAAGAATGACAGAGATATTAGTGTCTCTGAGTCAAATATAGTGGGGTGAGATGTCAAGGTATAGACATTGTGTTTGTCATGAAAGCATTATGTTGTTATATCATATTATATTGGATATGATGTCATAAAACAATACTGGGTGTTGATTGCTCATAACATATAGGCGGGTGTGATGTTCGATAAAGAGCTTATGTTATGACAATCACACTGAATATGGTTTTCATACACAGAAGCGGTGTGTGAATAACTGTCCAGACAGTGGATGTGGTATAATTAATACACTGTGTCTGATGACACAGATTAAAAGTGGTATGCAGTGTCACCCTAGAGGTGTGTGAGATGGCAGATATATCGTTTTGTGTTGGGGGGTCATTGAAGTGTGATCTCATATATAGCGTCTGTGATTCATGAATGCAATGGATGTAATGTGATGACTACAATCGTGTGATAAATCATAAAGAGTGGATGTGACGTTATGTGTAGTGCATAAGATGTCCATACATAAAACTGGTGTGTTTGTCATATAATACAGTTCTTCAGAGATCATCATAGAGTGGTTGCTATGACACAGATACCAGTGGAAGCAATGTCAATAGTGGGATAGATATCATGGGTACAGTGCATTGCTGGCTCATAAGTAATGTGGGTGTAGATCTCATAAAATGTGGATGTGATGCCTTATAAGTGTATGTGATGTTAAAACATATAGTTTTGTGTGATGTCATCTACACCTACCAAGGTTGTATATAGGATGGAAAGAGTGTGTGTGAGACACAAGATACAGTTTCTGCAATTCTACAAAATAGAGTGAATATGATGATTTATACAATGGATATGATGTCATCATATATAGTCGATGAGATTTCATAAAAAAATGCAGATGGTACGATTATCATCAATACCGTTGGATGTGATGACAAAGATAGCCGTGGATATGATGTTCAAAATACTGGTTGTTATTTCTTAGGACATGTTGGAGTGATGTCATAAGGTGAGACGTTAGTGATGATCTTCTATGGTGCCAAATGAAGTCTGATATACATATGCCGGGTGTTGATGTCCTACCGAGAGAGGGTGTGATATTTGTCAACAGGGTGGGGATAATACACACAATAATGTTTGTGAATGGTCCACATATGTAGTGTATATGTTCCCTGAGCAAATACTGGATCTGGTTCATGATAGAGAGTATGTGTCAGTCATACGTCCAGTATTGTTATAATATAAGCAGTGGACGTGAATGTTATTTTTTAAAAATTAAAAAAAAAAATAGTGGCGCATTGATATCAACCCATATAGTGGGTATGGATTCATACAAAAGTGGCTGAGATATCCCTGGGGAGGTTGTGGTACAAAGAAAAAGTGGTGCGATGTCATGCCTAAAGTGGCAATATGACATAAAAAAACCAGCGGCTTTGCTTAGATAGCATGGGTGAGATGTCCATCTGTAGTGCAAATATTGTCCATAACTATGCAGAGTGTGGGGTCAACAACACACAGTGTTTGTGATGTCATATATACAGGTATGATGTCATATAGTGGATATTATGTCACAGATATAGTGGATGTGATATCAACATATATTGTGTCTGTGAGAGATACGATAAGCGGTGTGATGACACTGAATGACGTTGTCACGTGAGGTCAGATATAGTGGATATGATGTCATATATGCTGGAATTGTAGACATACATAAAGTGGTGAGATGTCGTAAAGAGTGATTGTGATGTCCATATGTATTACGATATATACAGACAAATTGTGGGAGGTGAAATTTCAACAAACACGTGGGTTAGATACTTTAATGCATGGGTGTTATGACACAAATAACAGTGGGTGTGGATATCAGACACAGTGGCTGTGAAGCACGCAAACTGTGTGTGTGTCATAACCCACTGTGTGTATGCCATATAAATGTATAAAAAGGTCATAAAACGTAGTGTGTGTGAAATCATAGAAACAGTCAATGGAGAGAACTCACATTATAGTGAATGTAAATCACACATAGATTTCATGCCATATATATGCATGTGATGTCTTTGAAAAACGGTGCTTATGATGTAATAACCATAAATACTAAGGATTGTTGTCATCAAGTGTGATATGATGTCCTGTAATACCTGCATAGGTAATGCATACGTATGCAACCTAGTGATGTCTCACATAGTGTTTGTGGTTGCTTTCCACAGAGCGTGGTGTGATGACTTACCCTCCCAAACCGCGCACGCCCACACTCTCCGCCGCGGCACAAAACGAGAATGTGAATGGCAGATAGAATGTGTTACAAATCAGATATAAGCGTAGTGTAGTCATACTTACATTGTGTGGATATCAAAATACAATGGATATGATGTAATAAACAGAGTGTGGTTGCAGTGGATATCAGATACAGTCGGTTAGTGTTGTCATTATTTCAATACACCACCAGTGAGAGATGTTCTAGATATACCGAGAATGATGTCTAAAAATAGTAGGGGTGACTTGTCATAGATACAGTTGCTGTGATGTCACAATATACGGGTATGTGGATGTCATATAACAGTGGGTGGGATTGCCATGTAATTACAGATCGATGGGATGTCTGAATACAGTCTGTATGTCATATATGAGTATGGTGTGATGTCACATAGAATTCTTATGATTCATACATAACGTGGGTTTGATATCACAGCATATTGCATGAGTTATAATCAATACACAAATATGATGCAGGTACAGTGGAAATAGAATGTCAGATATGCGTTGTGATGACATGAATACAGAGGGTTGAAGCAAGAGATATGGGATATCATACAAGTGGATGTGATGTCCCATGATATAGTTTATAGGGCGTCATATATATTTTGGCTGTGAAATCGTATATACCATAAGGGTTTATATGATGATATTATCTGGGTGTTTGAACACTAGAATACAGTGAATGTGTTGGGGGTGGGGGGTGGCTGTCAGATATATATGGGTGTGAAGGGTGAGATAAATTAGCCTTTGATGTTGTCATGGATAGGAGTGGATTTGAAAAATGACACACGAGCCGTGGTGTTGATGTCCGTATGGTAGTGGCAATAATTGTGCCATAAATAAATGAACTGTGTGGATGTTCCTACATTCAGTGTGTGTTATTGCAATCCTCGATACAGTGGGTGTGAACACACATATATAGATAGTGGATTGGTGATGAATGTCAGATATAGTATTTATTGTAATTGTCTTAACACAGTGTGTTTGATATCAAGTATAATGGATCTGAATCACAAACACAGTGGGTGTGATGTACAGATAAAGTGGCGTGTGATGTCCACAGTAATAGTGGATGAAGATGTCATAAATGATGGATGTGATGCCATAACAGAGGAGATCTGAGAGTTCATGAATGCAGTGGTTGTGGATGTCATAAATATTGAATCACTGATGTCATATAAGTGTGAATGTGGGATTCATCATTGTACAGTGTGGTATAGATGCACATGATTACCAATTGTGAGCGACTTCCATGCTTGTTGTGATGTCATCGATACAGATGTACATACTATACACATGTGGTTGTCACTCTGTGAATGACAGAAGATATATAGTGGCTCTCTGATGGCAAATATAGAGGGGGATATGTCAGTATAGACAATGTGTTGTCGATTAAAGCAGTATGAGTGGTGAATATCATATATATTGGATATGATGTCATAAATATGTACTGGGGTTGGTGATGTCATACATATAGGTGTGTGATGTCAAAAGTAGCATATGTGTATGTCATTCACAACTGAATATGGTGTCATACACATAGTGATTGTGTAGTATATCATCCAGACAGTTGGTGTGGTATAATTAATACACCTGGTCTGATGGACACAGATACAGTGGATGCGCAGTGTCCAGATAGAGTGGGTGAGAATCGACAGATATAACGTTTGTTGTTGTCATGTGTGTGATCTCATATATAGCGTTCTGTGATAGTCATGAATGCAATGGAATGTAATGTGATGACTACAGATGGTGTGAATCAAGAAAGAGTGGATGTGACGTTAGGTGTAGAGCATAAGATGTCATACAAAAACTTGGTGTATGTCATATATACAGTTCTTCAGAGATCAACAATACAGAATGGTTGTGATGACACAATACAGTGGATATCAATTGACAGATAGTGGAGTGATAATCAAGGTACAGATGCATTTGCTGTCATAAGTAATAAGGTGGTGTGATCTCATAAAATGTGATGTTGATGCCATTATATAGTGTATGTGATGGTAAAACATATAGTTGGTGTGATGTCAAACCTACCAAGGTTGTGATATGATGGAAAGCGTGGTGTGTGAGACACAGATACAGATTTCTGCAATGCTATCAATAGAAAGTGAATAGTGTGATGATTTATACATGGATGGATTTTTAGATTTGTTATGAAGTCATCCTATATAAGTCGATGAAATTTCATAAATACAGATTGTATGATATCATCAATACATAGGATGTGATGACAGAGATACCGTGGATATGATGTCCAAATATACTGGGGTGAATGTCTGTCTTTAAAATGTTGGTGAGATGTCATAAAGTGAGCGTGTGTGATGTCTTCTATGGTAGTGCTAAAGATGTTATACATATGCCAGGTGTGATGTCATACAGAGAATGGGTGTTATTTTGTCAAGCAAGTGGGGTAATGATCACACATTAATGTTCTGATGTCACATTGTAGTGTATATGTTTCCCTGCATACTGGAGTGGGTTTCATATATAGAGTGTTGTCGACTAGTCAATACGTCCAGTAATTGTGATGATATAAGCATGTGGAAGGTGATCTTATGATATAGGTATGCGTGCAATGATATCACCCATAGAGTGGGTATGAATGTCATACAAAATGGTCTGTGATATCCCTGGGTAGGTTTGTGGTGACAAAAGATATACAGTGGGTGCGATGTCAGAGCCTGAAGTGGATGTGACATAAAAAATACTGAGAGCGTTTGCTTTAGATAGCATGGACGTTATGTCTTCTCTGTAGTGCAAATATTGTCATACCCTATGCTGAGTGGGGTTCATCAACACACAGTGATGTGATGTCATATATACTGGATATGATGTACATATATTGGATATGATGTTCACAGATTATAGTGATGTGATTCATACATATATTGGCTGTGATATTCAATAGAGCGTGTGTGATTGACACAGATACAGTGCACGTGAGGTCAGAATAATAGTGGATAATGATGACCACATATGCTGAAAATTGAAGTCATACATAAAGTGGCGTGTAGTTCTTAAAGAGTGATTGTGATGTCACAATGTATTACATAAGATTTCAGACAAATTGGTGGAGGTGATGTCATACAAACACTGGGTTTGATAAAATTGATGTACATTGGGTGTGATGACAAACAAATACATTTGGTGTGATACCAGACACAGTGGCTGTGAAGCACGCAATGGTTGTGTGGTCATAACACTCTGTGTGATGCCATATAAAGTAGATATTCATAAAACGTAGTGTGTGTGATATCATAGAAACAGTCATTGTGAGAAGTCACATATATAGATTGAATGTGATATTCACACAGTAGATACATGCCATATATAGTGCATGTGATGTCTTGAAAACAGTGCATATGATGTCATAAAATACTAAGGATTGTTGTCATAAAGTGTGGATATATGTCCTGTATAACTGCAATAGGATGCATTACGAGTATGCCCACCTGTGATGTCATCACATAGTAGTTGTGTTGTTTTTCCACAGAGCGTGTGTGATACTTACACGATGAATGTGATGGCAGATAAACATAATGAATGTGTTTCAAGTCAGATATAGAGCTAGTGTAGTCATACATACATTGTGTGTGATATCACATATATTGGATATGATGTCATAAACAGAGGGTGCAGTGATATCAGATACAGTGGTAGTGTTGTCATTCATACACCATGTGAGATGTCAGATATACCGAGTATGATGTCTAAAACATAGTAGGTGTCTTGTCATAGTTACAGGGCTGAGATGTCACAAGTATAGGTGTATGTGATGTACATATACAGTGGGTGAGATGCCATGAATACAGTTGATGGTATTCGTGAATACAGTCTTGTGATGTCATAAAGAGTAGGTGTTATGTCACATAGAATTCATAATGATGTCATACATATAGTGGGTTTGATATCACACATATTGCAGGTGTTATAATCAATACACTAAGTAGTGATGCAGGTACAGTGGAAGCGATGTCAGATATACTGTGTGTGATGACATGAATACAGAGGGTGTGATGTCATAGAGTTTTGGATATCATACAGAGTGGATGTGATGTCATATACAGTTCATAGGATGTCATATATATTGTGGCTGTGATATCGTACATACAATAGGGTTTTATGAATTATAATCTGGGTGTGATGACACAGATACAGTGAATGTTGCTGTCAGATATAATGGGTGTAGGTGAGATAAATTAACTTTGATGTCATGGATAGAGGGATTTGATGTCACACACAGCGTTGGGGGTGATGTCGTATGTAGTGCATATTGTGCCATACATATGAAATGTGTGATGTCCTACATTCAGTGTGTGTTTTAATCATCGATACAGTGGGTGTGATCACACAGATATAGATATGGATGGTATGATGTCAGATATGAGTTGATTGTATTGTCTTAACACAGTGTGTTTGATATCAAGTATAGTGATATGAATTCACACAACACAGTGGGTGTGATGTTACAGATAAAGTGGCTGTGATGTCACAGGTATAGTGGATGAGATGTCATAAATGTTGGATGTGATGCCATATAGAGGAGATCTGATGTCATGAATGCAGTGGTTGTGATGTCATAAATATTGATCACTGACGTGTCATAAAGTGTGAATGTGATGTCATGTACAGTGTGTATGATGTCACATGTGTACCAATTGTGACGACTTCCATGCTTGTTGTGATTGTCATCGATACAGAGGTACATCGATACACATGTGTGTGTCATCTGTGTGATGACAGAGATAAGTGGCTCTGATGTCAAATATAGTGGGGGAGATGTCAGGTATAGAACATTGTTGTTGTCATGAAAGCAGTATGTGTGATATCCATATATATTGGATATGATGTCATAAATATACTGGGGTGTGATGTCATACATATAGGGGGTGTGATGTCATAAAAAGTATGCTTAGTTATGTCATTCACACTGAATATGGTGTCAAACACATAGTGTTGTGTGATATCATCCAGACAGTGGGTGTGTGTATAATTAATACAACTGGGTCTGATGACACAGATACAGTGGATGCAGTGTCAGATAGAAGTGGGTGAGATGGCAGATATAACGTTTGTGTTGTCATGTGTGTGAGGATCTCATATATAGCGTCTGTGATGTCATGATGCAATGGATGTAATGTGATGACTACAAGTGGTGTGAAATCATAAAGAGTGCCGATGTGACGTTATGTGTAGTGCATAAGATGTCATACATAAACTGGGTGTGATGTCATATATACAGTTCTTCAGAGATCATCAATAGAGTGGTTGTGATGACACAGATACAGTGATGCAATGTCAGATAGTGGGAGTGATATCATGGGTACAGTGCATTTGCTGTCATAAGTAATGTGGTGTGATCTCATAAAATGTGGATGTGATGCCTTATATATAGTGTATGTGATGTTAAACATATAGTTGGTGTGATGTCATACCTACCAAGGTTGTGATATGATGGAAAGAGTGTGTGTGTGAGACACAGATACAGTTTCTGCAATGCTACAAATAGAGTGAATATGATGTTTTATACAATGGATATGATGTCATCATATATAGTCGATGAGATTTCATAAATACAGATGGTATGATATCATCAATACAGTGGATGTGATGACAGAGATACCGTGGATATGATGTCAAATATACTGGGTGTGATGTCTTAGAAATGTTGGTGTGATGTCATAAAGTGAGCGTGTGATGTCTTCTATGGTGCAAAAGATGTATATACATATGCCGGGTGTGATGTCATACAGAGAGAGTGGGTGTGATGTTGTCAACAGAGTGGGTGTAATGACACACATTAGTGGTTTGTGATGTCACATGTGTAGTGTATATGTTTCCCTGCATACTGGATGTGGTTTCATATATAGAGGTTGCGCTGTCATACGTCCAGTATTGTGATGATATATAAGCAGTGGATGTGATGTTATATATAGTGCGCATATGATATATCACCCATATAGTTGGGTAGGGATGTCATACAAAAGTGGCTGCAGTGATATCCTGGAGAGGTTGTGGTGACCAAAGATACAGTGGGTGCGATGTCATGCCTGAAGTGGATGTGACATAAAAATACTGCGGTTTGCTTAGATAGCATGGATGTGATGTCATCTGTAGTGCAAATATTGTCATACCTATGCTGAGTGTGGTGTCATCAACACACAGTGTTGTGATGTCATATATACTGGGTATGATGTCATAAATATAGTGGATATGATGTCACAGATATAGTGGATGTGATATCATACATATATTGGCTGTGATATTCAATAGAGCGGGTGTGATGACACAGATACAGTGCACGTGAGGTCAGATATAGTGGATATGATGTCATATATGCTGGAATTGAAGTCATACATCAAAAGTGGTGTGATGTCATAAAGAGTGATTGTGATGTCATATGTATTACATATGATTTCAGACAAATTGTGGAGGATGTCATACAAACACTGGGTTTGATAAAATTGATACATTGGGTGTGATGACACAAATACAGTGGGTGTGATATCAGACACAGTGGCTGTGAAGCACGCAATGGTTGTGTGGTCATAACACTCTGTGTGATGCCATATAAAGTAGATATGTCATAAACGTAGTGTGTGTGATATCATAGAAACAGTCATTGTGAGAAGTCACATATATAGTGTGAATGTGATATCACACAGTAGATGACATGCCATATATAGTGCATGTGATGTCTTGAAAACAGTGCATATGATGTCATAAATACTAAGGATTGTTGTCATAAAGTGTGGATATGATGTCCTGTATACTGCATAGGATGGCATACGTATGCCACCTGTGATGTCTCACATAGTAGTTGTTGTGTTGTTTTCCACAGAGCGTGTGTGATGACTTACACGATGAATGTGATGGCAGATAGAATGTGTTTCAAGTCAGATATAGAGCTAGTGTAGTCATACATACATTGTGTGTGATATCACATAGATTGGATATGATGTCATCATAAACAGAGTGGGTGCAGTGATATCAGATACAGTGGTAGTGTTGTCATTCATACACCATGTGAGATGTCAGATATACCGAGTATGATGTCTAAAACATAGTAGGTGTCTTGTCATAGTTACAGTGGCTGTGATGTCACAAGTATAGTGTATGTGATGTCATATACAGTGGGTGAGATGCCATGAATACAGTTGATGGGATGTCGTGAATACAGTCTTGTGATGTCATAAAGAGTAGGTGTGATGTCACATAGAATTCATATGATGTCATACATATAGTGGGTTTGATATCACACATATTGCAGTGTGTTATAATCAATACACTAAGTAGTGATGCAGGTACAGTGGAAGCGATGTCAGATATACTGTGTGTGATGACATGAATACAGAGGGTGTGATGTCATAGAGTTTTGGGATATCATACAGAGTGGATGTGATGTCATATACAGTTCATAGGATGTCATATATATGTGGCTGTGATATCGTACATACAATAGGGTTTTTATGATTGATAATCTGGGTGTGATGACACAGATACAGTGAATGTGCTGTCAGATATAATGGGTGTGAGGTGAGATAAATTAGCTTTGATGTCATGGATAGAGTGATTTGATGTCACACAGCGTGGGGGTGATGTCGTATGTAGTGCATATTGTGCCATACATATGAAATGTGTGATGTCCTACATTCAGTGTGTGTTTTATCATCGATACAGTGGGTGTGATCACACAGATATAGATATGGATGGTATGATGTCAGATAGAGTTGATTGTATTGTCTTAACACAGTGTGTTTGATATCAAGTATAGTGGATATGAATTCACAAACACAGTGGGTGTGATGTTACAGATAAAGTGGCTGTGATGTCACAGGTATAGTGGATGAGATGTCATAAATGTTGGATGTGATGCCATATAGAGGAGATCTGATGTCATGAATGCAGTGGTTGTGATGTCATAAATATTGATCACTGACGTCATAAAGTGTGAATGTGATGTCATGTACAGTGTGTATGATGTCACATGTGTACCAATTGTGACGACTTCCATGCTTGTTGTGATGTCATCGATACAGAGGTACATCGATACACATGTGTGTGTCATCTGTGTGATGACAGAGATATAGTGGCTCTGATGTCAAATATAGTGGGGGAGATGTCAGGTATAGACATTGTGTTGTCATGAAAGCAGTATGTGTGATATCATATATATTGGATATGATGTCATAAATATACTGGGTGTGATGTCATACATATAGGGGTGTGATGTCATAAAGAGCTTATGTTATGTCATTCACACTGAATATGGTGTCATACACATAGTGTGTGTGATATCATCCAGACAGTGGGTGTGGTATAATTAATACACTGGGTCTGATGACACAGATACAGTGGATGATGCAGTGTCAGATAGAGTGGGTGAGATGGCAGATATAACGTTTGTGTTGTCATGTGTGTGATCTCATATATAGCGTCTGTGATGTCATGAATGCAATGGATGTAATGTGATGACTACAATGGTGTGAAATCATAAAGAGTGGATGTGACGTTATGTGTAGTGCATAAGATGTCATACATAAACTGGGTGTGATGTCATATATACAGTTCTTCAGAGATCATCAATAGAGTGGTTGTGATGACACAGATACAGTGGATGCAATGTCAGATAGTGGGGAGTGATATCATGGGTACAGTGCATTTGCTGTCATAAGTAATGTGGTGTGATCTCATAAAATGTGGATGTGATGCCTTATATAGTGTATGTGATGTTAAAACATATAGTTGGTGTGATGTCATACCTACCAAGGGTTGTGATATGATGGAAAGAGTGTGTGTGAGACACAGATACAGTTTCTGCAATGCTCCAAATAGAGTGAATATGATGTTTTATATACAATGGATATGATGTCGTCATATATAGTCGATGAGATTTCATAAATACAGATGGTATGATATCATCAATACAGTGGATGTGATGACAGAGATACCGTGGATATGATGTCAAATATACTGGGCTTATGTGATGTCTTAGAAATGTTGGTGTGATGTCATAAAGTGAGAGCGTGTGATGTCTTCTCTATGGTGCAAAAGATTGTTATACATATGCCGGGTGTGATGTCATACAGAGAGTGGGTGTGATGTTGTCAACAGAGTGGGTGTAATGACACACATTATTAGGGTTGTGATGTCACATGTGTAGTGTATATGTTTCCCCTGCATACTGGATGTGGTTTCATATATAGAGGTTGCGCTGTCATACGTCCAGTATTGTGATGATATAAGCAGTGGATGTGATGTTATATATAGTGCGTATGATATCATCACCCATATAGTGTGGTATGATGTCATACAAAAAGTGGCTGTGATATCCCTGGAGAGGTTGTGTGAAGTGACAAAGATACAGTGGGTGCGATGTCATGCCTGAAGTGGATGTGACATAAAAAATACTGCGGGTTTGCTTAGATAGCATGGATGTGATGTCATCTGTAGTGCAAATATTGTCATACCTATGCTGAGTGTGGTGTCATCAACACACAGTGTGTTGTGATGTCATATATACTGGGTATGATGTCATAAAATATAGTGGATATGAATGTCACAGATATAGTGGATGTGATATCATACATATATTGGCTGTGTGATATTCGATAGAGCGGGTGTGATGACACAGATACAGTGCACGTGAGGTCAGATATAGTGGATATGATGTCATATATGCTGGAATTGAAGTCATACATAAAGTGGTGTGATGTCATAAAGAGTGATTGTGATGTCATATGTATTACATATGATTTCAGACAAATTGTGGAGGTGATGTCATACAAAACACTGGGTTTGATAAAATTGATACATTTGGGTGTGATGACACAAATACAGTGGGTGTGATATCAGACACAGTGGCTGTGAAGCACGCAATGGTTGTGTGGTCATAACACTCTGTGTGATGCCATATAAAGTAGATATGTCATAAACGTAGTGTGTGTGATATCATAGAAACAGTCATTGTGAGAAGTCACATATATAGTGAATGTGATATCACACAGTAGATGACATGCCATATATATAGTGCATGTGATGTCTTTGAAAACAGTGCCTATGATGTCATAAATACTAAGGATTGTTGTCATAAAGTGTGGATATGATGTCCTGTATACTGCATAGGATGGCATACGTATGCCACCTGTGATGTCTCACATAGTAGTTGTGTTGTTTTCCACAGAGCGTGTGTGATGACTTACACGATGAATGTGATGGCAGATAGAATGTGTTTCAAGTCAGATATAGAGCTAGTGTAGTCATACATACATTGTGTGTGATATCATATAGATTGGATATGATGTCATAAACAGAGTGGGTGCAGTGATATCAGATACAGTGGTAGTGTTGTCATTCATACACCATGTGAGATGTCAGAT
>JAJLRB010000227.1:0-36013 GCA_020976825.1 Odocoileus hemionus
GGCATGACATCGCACCCACTGTATCTTTGGCACCACAACGTCTCCAGGGATATCACAGCCACTTTTGCATGACATCATACCCACTATATGGGTGATATCATACGCACTATATATAACATCACATCCACTGCTTATATCATCACAATACTGGACGTATGACAGTGCAACCTCTATATATGAAACCACATCCAGTATGCAGGGAAACATATACACTACACATGTGACATCACAACCACCAATGTGTGTCATCATTACACCCACTGCGTTGACAACATCACAACCACTCTCTGTATGACATCACACCCGGCATATGTATAACATCTTTTGCACCATAGAAGACATCACACGCTCCCTTTATGACATCACTCCAACATTTTTAAGACATCACGCCCAGTATATTTGACATCATATCCACGTTATCTCTGTCATCACATCCACTGTACTGATGATATCATACCATCTGTATTTATGAAATTTCATCGACTGTATATGACGACATCATATCCATTGTATAAAACATCATATTCACTCTATTTGGAGCATTGCAGAAACTGTATCTGTGTCTCACACACACTCTTTCCATCATATCACAACCTTGGTAGGTATGACATCACACCAACTATATGTTTAACATCACATACACTATATAAAGGCATCACATCCACATTTTATGAGATCACACCACATTACTTATGACAGCAAATGCACTGTACCCATATCACTCCCACTATCTGACATTGCATCCACTGCATCTGTGTCATCACAACCACTCTATTGATGATCTCTGAAGAACTGTATATATGACACCACACCCAGTTTATGTATGACATCTTATGCACTACACATTACGTCACATCCACTCTTTATGAATTCACACCACTGTAGTCATCACATTACATCCATTGCATTCATGACATCACAGACGCTATATATGAGATCACACACATGACAACACAAACGTTATATCTGCCATCTCACCCACTCTATCTGACACTGCATCCACTGTATCTGTGTCATCAGACCCAGTGTATTAATTATACCACACCCACTGTCTGGATGATATCACACACACTATGTGTATGACACCATATTCAGTGTGAATGACATAACATAAGCTCTTTATGACATCACACCCCTATATGTATGACATCACACCCAGTATATTTATGACATCATATCCAATATATATGATATCACACATACTGCTTTCATGACAACACAATGTCTATACCTGACATCTCCCCCACTATATTGACATCAGAGCCAATATATCTCTGTCATCACACAGATGACACACACATGTGTATCGATGTACCTCTGTATCGATGACATCACAACAAGCATGGAAGTCGTCACAATTGGTACACATGTGACATCATACACACTGTACATGACATCACATTCACACTTTATGACGTCAGTGATCAATATTTATGACATCACAACCACTGCATTCATGACATCAGATCTCCTCTATATGGCATCACATCCAACATTTATGACATCTCATCCACTATACCCGTGACATCACAGCCACTTTATCTGTAACATCACACCCACTGTGTTTGTGAATTCATATCCACTATACTTGATATCAAACACATTGTGTTAAGACAATACAATCATCTCTATCTGACATCATACCATCCATATCTATATCTGTGTGATCACACCCACTGTATCGATGATAAAACACACACACACAATGTAGGACATCACACATTTCATATGTATGGCACAATATGCACTACATACGACATCACCCCCACGCTGTGTGACATCAAATCACTCTATCCATGACATCAAAGCTAATTTATCTCACCTCACACCCATTATATCTGACAGCACATTCACTGTATCTGTGTCATCACACCCAGATTATCAATCATAAAAAGCCTATTGTATGTACGATATCACAGCCACAATATATATGACATCCTATGAACTGTATATGACATCACATCCACTCTGTATGATATCCCAAAACTCTATGACATCACACCCTCTGTATTCATGTCATCACACACAGTATATCTGACATCGCTTCCACTGTACCTGCATCACTACTTAGTGTATTGATTATAACACCTGCAATATGTGTGATATCAAACCCACTATATGTATGAAATCATATGAATTCTATGTGACATCACACCTACTCTTTATGACATCACAAGAGTGTATTCAGGACATCCCATCAACTTTATTCATGGCATCTCACCCACTGTATATGACATCACATACACATACTACACTACTACTGTGACATCACAGCCAATGTAACTATGACAAGACACCTACTATGGTTTAGACATCATACTCGGTATATCTGACATCTCACATGGTGTATGAATTACAACACTACCACTGTATCTGATATCACTGCACCCACTCTGTTTATGACATCATATCCAATCTATGTGATATCACACACAATGTATGTAAGACTACACTAGCTCTATATCTGACTTGAAACACATTCTATCTGCCATCACACTCATCGTGTAAGTCATCACACACGCTCTGTGGAAAACAACACAACTACTATGTGAGACATCACAGGTGGCATACGTATGCCATCCTATGCAGTATACAGAACATCATATCCACACTTTATGACAACAATCCTTAGTATTTATGACATCATTTGCACTGTTTTTCAAGACATCACATGCACTATATATGGTATGTCATTTACTGTGTGATATCACATTCACACTATATGTGACTTCTCACAATGACTGTTTCTATGATATCACACACACACTACGTTTATGACATATCTACTTTATATGGCATCACACAGAGTGTTATGACCACACAACCATTGCGTGCTTCACAGCCACTGTGTCTGATATCACACCCACTGTATTTGTGTCATCACACCCAATGTATCAATTTTATCAAACCCAGTGTTTGTATGACATCACCTACACAATTCGTCTGAAATCATATGTAATACATATGACACCACAATCACTCTTTATGACATCACACCACTTTATGTATGACTTCAATTCCAGCATATATGACATCATATCCACTATATCTGACCTCACGTGCACTGTATCTGTGTCATCACACCCGCTCTATCGAATATCACAGCCAATATATGTATGGTATCACATCCACTATATCTATGACATCATATCCACTATATTTTATGACATCATACCATCATATATATACATCACAACACTGTGTGTTGATGACACCACACACAGCATAGATATGACAATATTTGCACTACAGATGACAGATGACATCACGTCCATGCTATCTAAGCAAACCGCATTATTTTTTATGTCACATCCACTTCAGGCATGACATCGCACCCACTGTATCTTTGGCACCACAACGTCTCCAGGGATATCACAGCCACTTTTGCATGACATCATACCCACTATATGGGTGATATCATACGCACTATATATAACATCACATCCACTGCTTATATCATCACAATACTGGACGTATGACAGTGCAACCTCTATATATGAAACCACATCCAGTATGCAGGGAAACATATACACTACACATGTGACATCACAACCACTAATGTGTGTCATTACACCCACTGCGTTGACAACATCACAACCACTCTCTGTATGACATCACACCCACCGGCATATGTATAACATCTTTTGCACCATAGAAGACATCACACACGCTCCCTTTATGACATCACTCCAACATTTTTAACATCACGCCCAGTATATTTGACATCATATCCACGTTATCTCTGTCATCACATCCACTGTACTGATGATATGATGATATACCATCTGTATTTATGAAATTTCATCGACTGTATATGACGACATCATATCCATTGTATAAAACATCATATTCACTCTATTTGGAGCATTGCAGAAACTGTATCTGTGTCTCACACACACTCTTTCCATCATATCACAACCTTGGTAGGTATGACATCACACCAACTATATGTTTAACATCACATACACTATATAAGGCATCACATCCACATTTTATGAGATCACACCACATTACTTATGACAGCAAATGCACTGTACCCATATCACTCCCACTATCTGACATTGCATCCACTGCATCTGTGTCATCACAACACTCTATTGATGATCTCTGAAGAACTGTATATATGACACCACACCCAGTTTATGTATGACATCTTATGCACTACACATTACGTCACATCCACTCTTTATGAATTCACACCACTGTAGTCATCACATTACATCCATTGCATTCATGACATCACAGACATTACATCCATTGCATTCATATGAGATCACACACATATATGATGACACACACAACACAAAACGTTATATCTGCCATCTCACCCACTCTATCTGACACTGCATCCACTGTATCTGTGTCATCAGACCCAGTGTATTAATTATACCACACCCACTGTCTGGATGATATCACACACACTATGTGTATGACACCATATTCAGTGTGAATGACATAACATAAGCTCTTTATGACATCACACCCCTATATGTATGACATCACACCCAGTATATTTATGACATCATATCCATATATATATATATCACATATGCTTTCATGACAACACAATGTCTATACCTGACATCTCCCCCCTATATTTGACATCAGAGCCAATATATCTCTGTCATCACACAGATGACACACACATGTGTATCGATGTACCTCTGTATCGATGACATCACAACAAGCATGGAAGTCGTCACAATTGGTACACATGTGACATCATACACACTGTACATGACATCACATTCACACTTTATGACGTCAGTGATCAATATTTATGATCACACATCACAACAACTGCATTCATGACACATCAGATCTCCTCTATATGGCATCACATCCAACATTTATGACATCTCATCCACTATACCCGTGACATCACAGCCACTTTATCTGTAACATCACACCCACTGTGTTTGTGAATTCATATCCACTATACTTGATATCAAACACATTGTGTTAAGACAATACAATCATCTCTATCTGACATCATACCATCCATATCTATATCTGTGTGATCACACCCACTGTATCGATGATAAAACACACACTGAATGTAGGACATCACACATTTCATATGTATGGCACAATATGCACTACATACGACATCACCCCCACGCTGTGTGTGTGATCAAATCACTCTATCCATGACATCAAAGCTAATTTATCTCACCTCACACCCATTATATCTGACAGCACATTCACTGTATCTGTGTCATCACACCCAGATTATCAATCATAAAAAGCCTATTGTATGTACGATATCACAGCCACAATATATATGACATCCTATGAACTGTATATGACATGACATCACATCCACTCTGTATGATATCCCAAAACTCTATGACATCACACCCTCTGTATTCATGTCATCACACACAGTATATCTGACATCGCTTCCACTGTACCTGCATCACTACTTAGTGTATTGATTATAACACACTGCAATATGTGTGATATCAAACCCACTATATGTATGAAATCATATGAATTCTATGTGACATCACACCTACTCTTTATGACATCACAAGAGTGTATTCAGGACATCCCATCAACTTTATTCATGGCATCTCACCCACTGTATATGACATCACATACACTATACTTGTGACATCACAGCCAATGTAACTATGACAAGACACCTACTATGTTTTTAGACATCATACTCGGTATATCTGACATCTCACATGGTGTATGAATTACAACACTACCACTGTATCTGATATCACTGCACCCACTCTGTTTATGACATCATATCCAATCTATGTGATATCACACACAATGTATGTAAGACTACACACTAGCTCTATATCTGACTTGAAACACATTCTATCTGCCATCACACTCATCGTGTAAGTCATCACACACGCTCTGTGGAAAACAACACAACTACTATGTGAGACATCACAGGTGGCATACGTATGCCATCCTATGCAGTATACAGAACATCATATCCACACTTTATGACAACAATCCTTAGTATTTATGACATCATTTGCACTGTTTTCAAGACATCACATGCACTATATATGGTATGTCATTTACTGTGTGATATCATCATTCACACTATATGTGACTTCTCACAATGACTGTTTCTATGATATCACACACACTACGTTTATGACATATCTACTTTATATGGCATCACACAGAGTGTTATGACCACACAACCATTGCGTGCTTCACAGCCACTGTGTCTGATATCACACCCACTGTATTTGTGTCATCACACCCAATGTATCAATTTTATCAAACCCAGTGTTTGTATGACATCACCTACACAATTCGTCTGAAATCATATGTAATACATAGACACCACAATCACTCTTTATGACATCACACCACTTTATGTATGACTTCAATTCCAGCATATATGACATCATATCCACTATATCTGACCTCACGTGCACTGTATCTGTGTCATCACACCCGCTCTATCGAATATCACAGCCAATATATGTATGGTATCACATCCACTATATCTATGACATCATATCCACTATATTTATGACATCATACCCAGTATATATGACATCACAACACTGTGTGTTGATGACACCACACACTCAGCATAGATATGACAATATTTGCACTACAGATGACATCACGTCCATGCTATCTAAGCAAACCGCATTATTTTTTATGTCACATCCACTTCAGGCATGACATCGCACCCACTGTATCTTTGGCACCACAACGTCTCCAGGGATATCACAGCCACTTTTGCATGACATCATACCCACTATATGGGTGATATCATACGCACTATATATAACATCACATCCACTGCTTATATCATCACAATACTGGGGAGTATGACAGTGCAACCTCTATATATGAAACCACATCCAGTATGCAGGGAAACATATACACTACACATGTGACATCACAACCACTAATGTGTGTCATTACACCCACTGCGTTGACAACATCACAACCACTCTCTGTATGACATCACACCCGGCATATGTATAACATCTTTTGCACCATAGAAGACATCACACGCTCCCTTTATGACATCACTCCAACATTTTTAAGACATCACGCCCAGTATATTTGACATCATATCCACGTTATCTCTGTCATCACATCCACTGTACTGATGATATCATACCATCTGTATTTATGAAATTTCATCGACTGTATATGACGACATCATATCCATTGTATAAAACATCATATTCACTCTATTTGGAGCATTGCAGAAACTGTATCTGTGTCTCACACACACTCTTTCCATCATATCACAACCTTGGTAGGTATGACATCACACCAACTATATGTTTAACATCACATACACTATACACTATAAGGCATCACATCCACATTTTATGAGATCACACCACATTACTTATGACAGCAAATGCACTGTACCCATATCACTCCCACTATCTGACATTGCATCCACTGCATCTGTGTCATCACAACCACTCTATTGATGATCTCTGAAGAACTGTATATATGACACCACACCCAGTTTATGTATGACATCTTATGCACTACACATTACGTCACATCCACTCTTTATGAATTCACACCACTGTAGTCATCACATTACATCATTGCATTCATGACATCACAGACACAGCTATATATGAGATCACACACATGACAACACAAACGTTATATCTGCCATCTCACCCACTCTATCTGACACTGCATCCACTGTATCTGTGTCATCAGACCCAGTGTATTAATTATACCACACCCACTGTCTGGATGATATCACACACACACACACACATGTGTATGACACCATATTCAGTGTGAATGACATAACATAAGCTCTTTATGACATCACACACCCCCTATATGACATCACACCCAGTATATTTATGACATCATATCCAATATATATGATATCACACATACTGCTTTCATGACAACACAATGTCTATACCTGACATCTCCCCCACTATATTTGACATCAGAGCCAATATATCTCTGTCATCACACAGATGACACACACATGTGTATCGATGTACCTCTGTATCGATGACATCACAACAAGCATGGAAGTCGTCACAATTGGTACACATGTGACATCATACACACTGTACATGACATCACATTCACACTTTATGACGTCAGTGATCAATATTTATGACATCACAACCACTGCATTCATGACATCAGATCTCCTCTATATGGCATCACATCCAACATTTATGACATCTCATCCACTATACCCGTGACATCACAGCCACTTTATCTGTAACATCACACCCACTGTGTTTGTGAATTCATATCCACTATACTTGATATCAAACACATTGTGTTAAGACACATTGTGTTAATCAATCAATCTCTCTCTCTGACATCATACCATCCATATCCATATCTATGTCTGTGTGATCACACCCACTGTATCGATGATAAAACACACACTGAATGTAGGACATCACACATTTCATATGTATGGCACAATATGCACTACATACGACATCACCCCCACGCTGTGTGACATCAAATCACTCTATCCATGACATCAAAGCTAATTTATCTCACCTCACACCCATTATATCTGACAGCACATTCACTGTATCTGTGTCATCACACCCAGATTATCAATCATAAAAAAAGCCTATTGTATGTACGATATCACAGCCACAATATATATGACATCCTATGAACTGTATATGACATCACATCCACTCTGTATGATATCCCAAAACTCTATGACATCACACCCTCTGTATTCATGTCATCACACACACATATATCTGACATCGCTTCCACTGTACCTGCATCACTACTTAGTGTATTGATTATAACACCTGCAATATGTGTGATATCAAACCCACTATATGTATGAAATCATATGATTCTATATGTGACATCACACCTACTCTTTATGACATCACAAGAGTGTATTCAGGACATCCCATCAACTTTATTCATGGCATCTCACCCACTGTATATGACATCACATACACTATACTTGTGACATCACAGCCAATGTAACTATGACAAGACACCTACTATGGTTTAGACATCATACTCGGTATATCTGACATCTCACATGGTGTATGAATTACAACACTACCACTGTATCTGATATCACTGCACCCACTCTGTTTATGACATCATATCCAATCTATGTGATATCACACACAATGTATGTAAGACTACACTAGCTCTATATCTGACTTGAAACACATTCTATCTGCCATCACACTCATCGTGTAAGTCATCACACACGCTCTGTGTGAAAAAACACACACTACTATGTGAGACATCACAGGTGGCATACGTATGCCATCCTATGCAGTATACAGAACATCATATCCACACTTTATGACAACAATCCTTAGTATTTATTTACATCATCATTTGCACTGTTTTCAAGACATCACATGCACTATATATGGTATGTCATTTACTGTGTGATATCACATTCACACTATATGTGACTTCTCACAATGACTGTTTCTATGATATCACACACACTACGTTTATGACATATCTACTTTATATGGCATCACACAGAGTGTTATGACCACACAACCATTGCGTGCTTCACAGCCACTGTGTCTGATATCACACCCACTGTATTTGTGTCATCACACCCACCCATCAATTTTATCAAACCCAGTGTTTGTATGACATCACCTACACAATTCGTCTGAAATCATATGTAATACATATGACACCACAATCACTCTTTATGACATCACACCACTTTATGTATGACTTCAATTCCAGCATATATGACATCATATCCACTATATCTGACCTCACGTGCACTGTATCTGTGTCATCACACCCGCTCTATCGAATATCACAGCCAATATATGTATGGTATCACATCATCACTATATCTATGACATCATACATCCACTATATTTATGACATCATACCCAGTATATATGACATCACAACACTGTGTGTTGATGACACCACACTCAGCATAGATATGACAATATTTGCACTACAGATGACATCACGTCCATGCTATCTAAGCAAACCGCATTATTTTTTATGTCACATCCACTTCAGGCATGACATCGCACCCACTGTATCTTTGGCACCACAACGTCTCCAGGGATATCACAGCCACTTTTGCATGACATCATACCCACTATATGGGTGATATCATACGCACTATATATAACATCACATCCACTGCTTATATCATCACAATACTGGACGTATGACAGTGCAACCTCTATATATGAAACCACATCCAGTATGCAGGGAAACATATACACTACACATGTGACATCACAACACACTAATGTGTGTCATTACACCCACTGCGTGACAACATCACAACCACTCTCTGTATGACATCACACCCGGCATATGTATAACATCTTTTGCACCATAGAATAGACATCACACGCTCCCTTTATGACATCACTCCAACATTTTTAAGACATCACGCCCAGTATATTTGACATCATATCCACGTTATCTCTGTCATCACATCCACTGTACTGATGATATCATACCATCTGTATTTATGAAATTTCATCGACTGTATATGACGACATCATATCCATTGTATAAAATAATCATATTCACTCTATTTGGAGCATTGCAGAAACTGTATCTGTGTCTCACACACACTCTTTCCATCATATCACAACCTTGGTAGGTATGACATCACACAACTATATGTTTAACATCACATACACTATATAAGGCATCACATCCACATTTTATGAGATCACACACACATTACTTATGACAGCAAATGCACTGTACCCATATCACTCCCACTATCTGACATTGCATCCACTGCATCTGTGTCATCACAACCACTCTATTGATGATCTCTGAAGAACTGTATATATGACATCCACACCCAGTTTATGTATGACATCTTATGCATCTTATGCACTACATACGTCACATCCACTCTTTATGAATTCACACCACTGTAGTCATCACATTACATCCATTGCATTCATGACATCACAGACGCTATATATGAGATCACACACATGACAACACAAACGTTATATCTGCCATCTCACCCACTCTATCTGACACTGCATCCACTGTATCTGTGTCATCAGACCCAGTGTATTAATTATACCACACCCACTGTCTGGATGATATCACACACACTATGTGTGACACCATATTCAGTGTGAATGACATAACATAAGCTCTTTATGACATCACACCCCTATATGTATGACATCACACCCAGTATATTTATGACATCATATCCAATATATATGATATCACACATACTGCTTTCATGACAACACAATGTCTATACCTGACATCTCCCCCCCTATATTTGACATCAGAGCCAATATATCTCTGTCATCACACAGATGACACACACATGTGTCATCGATGTACACACACATGTATCGATGTACCATCTGTATCGATGACATCACAAAGCAAGCATGGAAAGTCGTCACAATTGGTACACATGTGACATCATACACACTGTACATGACATCACATTCACACTTTATGACGTCAGTGATCAATATTTATGACATCACAACCACTGCATTCATGACATCAGATCTCCTCTATATGGCATCACATCCAACATTTATGACATCTCATCCACTATACCCGTGACATCACAGCCACTTTATCTGTAACATCACACCCACTGTGTTTGTGAATTCATATCCACTATACTTGATATCAAACACATTGTGTTAAGACAATACAATCATCTCTATCTGACATCATACCATCCATATCTATATCTGTGTGATCACACCCACTGTATCGATGATAAAACACACACTGAATGTAGGACATCACACATTTCATATGTATGGCACAATATGCACTACATACGACATCACCCCCACGCTGTGTGACATCAAATCACTCTATCCATGACATCAAAGCTAATTTATCTCACCTCACACCCATTATATCTGAGCACATTCACTGTATCTGTGTCATCACACCCAGATTATCAATCATAAAAAGCCTATTGTATGTACGATATCACAGCCACAATATATATGACATCCTATGAACTGTATATGACATCACATCCACTCTGTATGATATCCCAAAACTCTATGACATCACACCCTCTGTATTCATGTCATCACACACAGTATATCTGACATCGCTTCCACTGTACCTGCATCACTACTTAGTGTATTGATTATAACACCTGCAATATGTGTGATATCAAACCCACTATATGTATGAAATCATATGAATTCTATGTGACATCACACCTACTCTTTATGACATCACAAGAGTGTATTCAGGACATCCCATCAACTTTATTCATGGCATCTCACCCACTGTATATGACATCACATACACTATACTACATGACATCACAGCCAATGTAACTATGACAAGACACCTACTATGGTTTAGACATCATACTCGGTATATCTGACATCTCACATGGTGTATGAATTACAACACAACACTACTGTGTATCTGATATGCACTGCACCCACTCTGTTTATGACATCATATCCAATCTATGTGATATCACACACAATGTATGTAAGACTACACTAGCTCTATATCTGACTTGAAACACATTCTATCTGCCATCACACTCATCGTGTAAGTCATCACACACGCTCTGTGGAAAACAACACAACTACTATGTGAGACATCACAGGTGGCATACGTATGCCATCCTATGCAGTATACAGAACATCATATCCACACTTTATGACAACAATCCTTAGTATTTATGACATCATTTGCACTGTTTTCAAGACATCACATGCACTATATATGGTATGTCATTTACTGTGTGATATCACATTCACACTATATGTGACTTCTCACAATGACTGTTTCTATGATATCACACACACTACGTTTATGACATATCTACTTTATATGGCATCACACAGAGTGTTATGACCACACAACCATTGCGTGCTTCACAGCCACTGTGTCTGATATCACACCCACTGTATTTGTGTCATCACACCCAATGTATCAATTTTATCAAACCCAGTGTTTGTATGACATCACCTACACAATTCGTCTGAAATCATATGTAATACATATGACACCACAATCACTCTTTATGACATCACACACACTTTATGTATGACTTCAATTCCAGCATATATGACATCATATCCACTATATCTGACCTCACTGCACTGTATCTGTGTCATCACACCCGCTCTATCGAATCATCACAGCCAATATATGTATGGTATCACATCCACTATATATGTGACATCATATCCACTATATTTATGACATCATACCCAGTATATATGACATCACAACACTGTGTGTTGATGATGACACACACACAGCATAGATATGACAATATTTGCACTACAGATGACATCACGTCCATGCTATCTAAGCAAACCGCATTATTTTTTATGTCACATCCACTTCAGGCATGACATCGCACCCACTGTATCTTTCTTTGGCACACACAACGTCTCCAGGGATATCACAGCCACTTTTGCATGACATCATACCCACTATATGGGTGATATCATACGCACTATATATAACATCACATCCACTGCTTATATCATCACAATACTGGACGTATGACAGTGCAACCTCTATATATGAAAACACATCCAGTATGCAGGGAAACATATACACTACACATGTGACATCACAACCACTAATGTGTGTCATTACACACCACTGCGTTGACAACATCACAACCACTCTCTGTATGACATCACACCCGGCATATGTATAACATCTTTTGCACCATAGAAGACATCACACGCTCCCTTTATGACATCACTCCAACATTTTTAAGACATCACGCCCAGTATATTTGACATCATATCCACGTTATCTCTGTCATCACATCCACTGTACTGATGATATCATACCATCTGTATTTATGAAATTTCATCGACTGTATATGACGACATCATATCCATTGTATAAAAAATCATATTCACTCTATTTGGAGCATTGCAGAAACTGTATCTGTGTCTCACACACACTCTTTCCATCATATCACAACCTTGGTAGGTATGACATCACACCAACTATATGTTTAACATCACATACACTATATAAGGCATCACATCCACATTTTATGAGATCACACACATTACTTATGACAGCAAATGCACTGTACCCATATCACTCCCACTATCTGACATTGCATCCACTGCATCTGTGTCATCACAACCACTCTATTGATGATCTCTGAAGAACTGTATATATGACACCACACCCAGTTTATGTATGACATCTTATGCACTACACATTACGTCACATCCACTCTTTATGAATTCACACCACTGTAGTCATCACATTACATCCATTGCATTCATGACATCACAGACGCTATATATGAGATCACACACATGACAACACAAACGTTATATCTGCCATCTCACCCACTCTATCTGACACTGCATCCACTGTATCTGTGTCATCAGACCCAGTGTATCAGACCCATTATATAATTACACCACACCCATCTGGTCTGGATGATATCACACACACTATGTGTATGACACCATATTCAGTGTGAATGACATAACATAAGCTCTTTATGACATCACACCCCTATATGTATGACATCACACCCAGTATATTTATGACATCATATCCATATATATGATATACACATACTGCTTTCATGACAACACAATGTCTATACCTGACATCTCCCCCACTATATTTGACATCAGAGCCAATATATCTCTGTCATCACACAGATGACACACACATGTGTATCGATGTACCTCTGTATCGATGACATCACAACAAGCATGGAAGTCGTCACAATTGGTACACATGTGACATCATACACACTGTACATGACATCACATTCACACATTTATGACATCAGTGATCAATATTTATGACATCACAACACTGCATTCATGACATCAGATCTCCTCTATATGGCATCACATCAACATTTATGACATCTCATCACACATTTATGATACCATCCACATCATCAGCCACAGCCATCTGTCTGTAACATCACACCCACTGTGTTTGTGAATTCATATCCACTATACTTGATATCAAACACATTGTGTTAAGACAATACAATCATCTCTATCTGACATCATACCATCCATATCTATATCTGTGTGATCACACCCACTGTATCGATGATAAAACACACACTGAATGTAGGACATCACACATTTCATATGTATGGCACAATATGCACTACATACGACATCACCCCCACGCTGTGTGACATCAAATCACTCTATCCATGACATCAAAGCTAATTTATCTCACCTCACACCCATTATATCTGACAGCACATTCACTGTATCTGTGTCATCACACATCCAGATTATCAATCATAAAAAGCCTATTGTATGTACGATATCACAGCCACAATATATATGACATCCTATGAACTGTATATGACATCACATCCACTCTGTATGATATCCCAAAACTCTATGACATCACACCCTCTGTATTCATGTCATCACACACATATATCATGACATCGCTTCCCACTGTACCTGCATCACTACATACTACTTATGATTATAATACACCTGCAATATGTGTGATATCAAACCCACTATATGTATGAAATCATATGAATTCTATGTGACATCACACCTACTCTTTATGACATCACAAGAGTGTATTCAGGACATCCCATCAACTTTATTCATGGCATCTCACCCACTGTATATGACATCACATACACTATACTTGTGACATCACAGCCAATGTAACTATGACAAGACACCTACTATGTTTTAGACATCATACTCGGTATATCTGACATCTCACATGGTGTATGAATTACAACACTACACTGTATCTGATATCACTGCACCACTCTGTTTATGACATCATATCCAATCTATGTGATATCACACACAATGTATGTAAGACTACACTAGCTCTATATCTGACTTGAAACACATTCTATCTGCCATCACACTCATCGTCATAAGTCATCACACACACACTCTGTGGAAAAAAAACACAACTACTACTATGTGAGACATCACAGGTGGCATACGTATGCCATCCTATGCAGTATACAGAACATCATATCCACACTTTATGACAACAATCCTTAGTATTTATGACATCATTTGCACTGTTTTCAAGACATCACATGCACTATATATGGTATGTCATTTACTGTGTGATATCACATTCACACTATATGTGACTTCTCACAATGACTGTTTCTATGACATCACACACACTACGTTTATGACATATCTACTTTATATGGCATCACACAGAGTGTATGACCACACACATTGCCATGTTCACAGCCACTGTGTCTGATATCACACCCACTGTATTTGTGTCATCACACCCAATGTATCAATTTTATCAAACCCAGTGTTTGTATGACATCACCTACACAATTCGTCTGAAATCATATGTAATACATATGACACACAATCACTGACATATGACATCACACACACTTTATGTATGACTTCAACATTCACACATTTATATGACATCATATTCCAGCATATATGACATCATATCCACTATATCTGACCTCACGTGCACTGTATCTGTGTCATCACACCCGCTCTATCGAATATCACAGCCAATATATGTATGGTATCACATCCACTATATCTATGACATCATATCCACTATATTTATGACATCATACCCAGTATATATGACATCACAACACTGTGTGTTGATGACACCACACTCAGCATAGATATGACAATATTTGCACTACAGATGACATCACGTCCATGCTATCTAAGCAAACCGCATTATTTTTTATGTCACATCCACTTCAGGCATGACATCGCACCCACTGTATCTTTGGCACCACAACGTCTCCAGGGATATCACAGCCACTTTTGCATGACATCATACCCACTATATGGGTGATATCATACGCACTATATATAACATCATATCACTGCTTATATCATCACAATACTGGACGTATGACAGTGCAACCTCTATATATGAAACCACATCCAGTATGCAGGGAAACATATACACACACATGTGACATGTGACATCAACCACTAATGTGTGTCATTACACCCACTGCGTTGACAACATCACAACCACTCTCTGTATGACATCACACCCGGCATATGTATAACATCTTTTGCACCATAGAAGACATCACACGCTCCCTTTATGACATCACTCCAACATTTTTAAGACATCACGCCCAGTATATTTGACATCATATCCACGTTATCTCTGTCATCACATCCACTGTACTGATGATATCATACCATCTGTATTTATGAAATTTCATCGACTGTATATGACGACATCATATCCATTGTATAAAAACATCATATTCACTCTATTTGGAGCATTGCAGAAACTGTATCTGTGTCTCACACACACTCTTTCCATCATATCACAACCTTGGTAGGTATGACATCACACCAACTATATGTTTAACATCACATACACTATATAAGGCATCACATCACATTTTATGAGATCACACACACATTACTTATGACAGCAAATGCACTGTACCCATATCACTCACCACTATCTGATCACTCCCACTTGCATTGCACTGCATCTGTGTCATCACAACCACTCTATTGATGATCTCTGAAGAACTGTATATATGACACCACACCCAGTTTATGTATGACATCTTATGCACTACACATTACGTCACATCCACTCTTTATGAATTCACACCACTGTAGTCATCACATTACATCCATTGCATTCATGACATCACAGACGCATATATGATGATCACACACATGACAACACAAACGTTATATCTGCCATCTCACACCACTCTATCTGACACTGCATCCACTGTATCTGTGTCATCAGACCCAGTGTATTAATTATACCACACCCACTGTCTGGATGATATCACACACACTATGTGTATGACACCATATTCAGTGTGAATGACATAACATAAGCTCTTTATGACATGACACCCCTATATGTATGACATCACACCCAGTATATTTATGACATCATATCCAATATATATATATATCACACATACTGCTTTCATGACATACACAATGTCTATCATGACAACACAATGTCATCTCCCCCCCACTATATTTGACATCAGAGCCAATATATCTCTGTCATCACACAGATGACACACACATGTGTATCGATGTACCTCTGTATCGATGACATCACAACAAGCATGGAAGTCGTCACAATTGGTACACATGTGACATCATACACACTGTACATGACATCACATTCACACTTTATGACGTCAGTGATCAATATTTATGACATCACAACCACTGCATTCATGACATCAGATCTCCTCTATATGGCATCACATCCAACATTTATGACATCTCATCCACTATACCCGTGACATCACAGCCACTTTATCTGTAACATCACACCCACTGTGTTTGTGAATTCATATCCACTATACTTGATATCAAACACATTGTGTTAAGACAATACAATCATCTCTATCTGACATCATACCATCCATATCTATATCTGTGTGATCACACCCACTGTATCGATGATAAAACACACACTGAATGTAGGACATCACACATTTCATATGTATGGCATGGCAATATGCACTACATACGACATCACCCCCACGCTGTGTGACATCAAATCACTCTATCCATGACATCAAAGCTAATTTATCTCACCTCACACCCATTATATCTGACAGCACATTCACTGTATCTGTGTCATCACACCCAGATTATCAATCATAAAAAAAAAAGCCTATTGTATGTACGATATCACAGCCACAATATATATGACATCCTATGAACTGTATATGACATCACATCCACTCTGTATGATATCCCAAAACTCTATGACATCACACCCTCTGTATTCATGTCATCACACACAGTATATCTGACATCGCTTCCACTGTACCTGCATCACTACTTAGTGTATTGATTATAACACCTGCAATATGTGTGATATCAAACAAACACTATATGTATGAAATCATATGAATTCTATGTGACATCACACCTACTCTTTATGACATCACAAGAGTGTATTCAGGACATCCCATCAACTTTATTCATGGCATCTCACCCACTGTATATGATGATGTATATGACATCACATACACTATACTTGTGACATCACAGCCAATGTAACTATGACAAGACACCTACTATGGTTTTAGACATCATACTCGGTATATCTGACATCTCACATGGTGTATGAATTACAACACTACCACTGTATCTGATATCACTGCACCCACTCTGTTTATGACATCATATCCAATCTATGTGATATCACACACAATGTATGTAAGACTACACTAGCTCTATATCTGACTTGAAACACATTCTATCTGCCATCACACTCATCGTGTAAGTCATCACACACGCTCTGTGGAAAACAACACAACTACTATGTGAGACATCACAGGTGGCATACGTATGCCATCCTATGCAGTATACAGAACATCATATCCACACTTTATGACAACAATCCTTAGTATTTATGACATCATTTGCACTGTTTTCAAGACATCACATGCACTATATATGGTATGTCATTTACTGTGTGATATCACATTCACACTATATGTGACTTCTCACAATGACTGTTTCTATGATATCACACACACTACGTTTATGACATATCTACTTTATATGGCATCACACAGAGTGTTATGACCACACAACCATTGCGTGCTTCACAGCCACTGTGTCTGATATCACACCCACTGTATTTGTGTCATCACACCCAATGTATCAATTTTATCAAACCCAGTGTTTGTATGACATCACCTACACAATTCGTCTGAAATCATATGTAATACATATGACACCACAATCACTCTTTATGACATCACACACTTTATGTATGACTTCAATTCCAGCATATATGACATCATATCCACTATATCTGACCTCACGTGCACTGTATCTGTGTCATCACACACGCTCTATATCGAATATCACAGCCAATATATGTATGGTATCACATCCACTATATATCTATGACATCATATCCACTATATTTATGACATCATATATATAGTATATATATACATCACAACACACACACTGTGTGACACACACACATAGATATCAGACAATATATTGACAATATTTGCACTACAGATGACATCACGTCCATGCTATCTAAGCAAACCGCATTATTTTTTATGTCACATCCACTTCAGGCATGACATCGCACCCACTGTATCTTTGGCACCACAACGTCTCCAGGGATATCACAGCCACTTTTGCATGACATCATACCCACTATATGGGTGATATCATACGCACTATATATAACATCACATCCACTGCTTATATCATCACAATACTGGACGTATGACAGTGCAACCTCTATATATGAAACCACATCCAGTATGCAGGGAAACATATACACTACACATGTGACATCACAACCACTAATGTGTGTCATTACACCCACTGCGTTGACAACATCACAACCACTCTCTGTATGACATCACACACACCATATGTATAACATCTTTTGCACCATAGAAGACATCACACGCTCCCTTTATGACATCACTCCAACATTTTTAAGACATCACGCCCAGTATATTTGACATCATATCCACGTTATCTCTGTCATCACATCCACTGTACTGATGATATCATACCATCTGTATTTATGAAATTTCATCGACTGTATATGACGACATCATATCCATTGTATAAAACATCATATTCACTCTATTTGGAGCATTGCAGAAACTGTATCTGTGTCTCACACACACTCTTTCCATCATATCACAACCTTGGTAGGTATGACATCACACCAACTATATGTTTAACATCACATACACTATATAAGGCATCACATCCACATTTTATAGATCACACACATTACTTATGACAGCAAATGCACTGTACCCATATCACTCCCACTATCTGACATTGCATCCACTGCATCTGTGTCATCACAACACTCTCTTGATGATCTCTGAAGAACTGTATATATGACACCACACCCAGTTTATGTATGACATCTTATGCACTACACATTACGTCACATCACTCATCTTATGACATTCACACCACTGTAGTCATCACACCACATTACATCATTGCATTCATTCACATCACAGACGCTATATATGAGATCACACACATGACAACACAAACGTTATATCTGCCCTCTCACCCACTCTATCTGACACTGCATCCACTGTATCTGTGTCATCAGACCCAGTGTATTAATTATACCACACCCACTGTCTGGATGATATCACACACACTATGTGTATGACACCATATTCAGTGTGAATGACATAACATAAGCTCTTTATGACATCACACCCCTATATGTATGACATCACACCCAGTATATTTATGACATCATATCCAATATATATGATATCACACATACTGCTTTCATGACAACACAATGTCTATACCTGACATCTCCCCCACTATATTTGACATCAGAGCCAATATATCTCTGTCATCACACAGATGACACACACATGTGTATCGATGTACCTCTGTATCGATGACATCACAACAAGCATGGAAGTCGTCACAATTGGTACACATGTGACATCATACACACTGTACATGACATCACACATTCACACTTTACACATGACATCACATCACACTTGATCAATCATTTATGATGACACATCACAACCACTGCATTCATGACATCAGATCTCCTCTATATGGCATCACATCCAACATTTATGACATCTCATCCACTATACCCGTGACATCACAGCCACTTTATCTGTAACATCACACCCACTGTGTTTGTGAATTCATATCCACTATACTTGATATCAAACACATTGTGTTAAGACAATACAATCATCTCTATCTGACATCATACCATCCATATCTATATCTGTGTGATCACACCCACTGTATCGATGATAAAACACACACTGAATGTAGGACATCACACATTTCATATGTATGGCACAATATGCACTACATACGACACATCACCCCCACGCTGTGTGACACAAATCACTCTATCCATGACATCAAAGCTAATTTATCTCACCTCACACCCATTATATCTGACAGCACATTCACTGTATCTGTGTCATCACACACAGATTATCAATCATAAAAAGCCTATTGTATGTATTGATATCACAGCCACAACATATATATATATAGAACTGTATATGACATCACATCCACTCTGTATGATATCCCAAAACTCTATGACATCACACCCTCTGTATTCATGTCATCACACACAGTATATCTGACATCGCTTCCACTGTACCTGCATCACTACTTAGTGTATTGATTATAACACCTGCAATATGTGTGATATCAAACCCACTATATGTATGAAATCATATGAATTCTATGTGACATCACACCTACTCTTTATGACATCACAAGAGTGTATTCAGGACATCCCATCAACTTTATTCATGGCATCTCACCCACTGTATATGACATCACATACACTATACTTGTGACATCACAGCCAATGTAACTATGACAAGACACCTACTATGGTTTAGACATCATACTCGGTATATCTGACATCTCACATGGTGTATGAATTACAACACTACCACTGTATCTGATATCACTGCACACCACTCTGTTTATGACATCATATCCAATCTATCTATGATATCACACACAATGTATGTAAGACACAATGTATGTAACTACACACTAGCTCTATATCTGACTTGAAACACATTCTATCTGCCATCACACTCATCGTGTAAGTCATCACACACGCTCTGTGGAAAACAACACAACTACTATGTGAGACATCACAGGTGGCATACGTATGCCATCCTATGCAGTATACAGAACATCATATCCACACTTTATGACAACAATCCTTAGTATTTATGACATCATTTGCACTGTTTTCAAGACATCACATGCACTATATATGGTATGTCATTTACTGTGTGATATCACATTCACACTATATGTGACTTCTCACAATGACTGTTTCTATGATATCACACACACTACGTTTATGACATATCTACTTTATATGGCATCACACAGAGTGTTATGACCACACAACCATTGCGTGCTTCACAGCCACTGTGTCTGATATCACACCCACTGTATTTGTGTCATCACACCCAATGTATCAATTTTATCAAACCCAGTGTTTGTATGACATCACCTACACAATTCGTCTGAAATCATATGTAATACATATGACACCACAATCACTCTTTATGACATCACACCACTTTATGTATGACTTCAATTCCAGCATATATGACATCATATCCACTATATCTGACCTCACGTGCACTGTATCTGTGTCATCACACCCGCTCTATCGAATATCACAGCCAATATATGTATGGTATCACATCCACTATATCTATGACATCATATCCATATATTTATGACATCATACCCAGTATATATGACATCACAACACTGTGTGTTGATGACACCACACTCAGCATAGATATGACAATATTTGCACTACAGATGACATCACGTCCATGCTATCTAAGCAAACCGCATTATTTTTTATGTCACATCCACTTCAGGCATGACATCGCACCCACTGTATCTTTGGCACCACAACGTCTCCAGGGATATCACAGCCACTTTTGCATGACATCATACCCACTATATGGGTGATATCATACGCACTATATATAACATCACATCCATCACATCTTATATCATCACAATACTGGACGTATGACAGTGCAACCTCTATATATGAAACCACATCCAGTATGCAGGGAAACATATACACTACACATGTGACATCACAACCACTAATGTGTGTCATTACACCCACTGCGTTGACAACATCACAACCACTCTCTGTATGACATCACACCCGGCATATGTATAACATCTTTTGCACCATAGAAGACATCACACGCTCCCTTTATGACATCACTCCAACATTTTTAAGACATCACGCCCAGTATATTTGACATCATATCCACGTTATCTCTGTCATCACATCCACTGTACTGATGATATCATACCATCTGTATTTATGAAATTTCATCGACTGTATATGACGACATCATATCCATTGTATAAAAACATCATATTCACTCTATTTGGAGCATTGCAGAAACTGTATCTGTGTCTCACACACACTCTTTCCATCATATCACAACCTTGGTAGGTATGACATCACACATCACACTATATATTAACATCACATACACTATATAAGGCATCACATCCACATTTTATGAGATCACACCACATTACTTATGACAGCAAATGCACTGTACCCATATCACTCCCACTATCTGACATTGCATCCACTGCATCTGTGTCATCACAACCACTCTATTGATGATCTCTGAAGAACTGTATATATGACACCACACCCAGTTTATGTATGACATCTTATGCACTACACATTACGTCACATCCACTCTTTATGAATTCACACCACTGTAGTCATCACATTACATCCATTGCATTCATGACATCACAGACGCTATATATGAGATCACACACATGACAACACAAACGTTATATCTGCCATCTCACCCACTCTATCTGACACTGCATCCACTGTATCTGTGTCATCAGACCCAGTGTATTAATTATACCACACCCACTGTCTGGATGATATCACACACACACTATGTGTATGACACCATATTCAGTGTGAATGACATAACATAAGCTCTTTATGACATCACATCACACCCCTATATGTATGACATCACACCCAGTATATTTATGACATCATATCCAATATATATGATATCACACATACTGCTTTCATGACAACACAATGTCTATACCTGACATCTCCCCCCCCCTATATTTGACATCAGAGCCAATATATCTCTGTCATCACACAGATGACACACACATGTGTATCGATGTACCTCTGTATCGATGACATCACAACAAGCATGGAAGTCGTCACAATTGGTACACATGTGACATCATACACACTGTACATGACATCACATTCACACTTTATGACGTCAGTGATCAATATTTATGACATCACAACCACTGCATTCATGACATCAGATCTCCTCTATATGGCATCACATCCAACATTTATGACATCTCATCCACTATACCCTGACATCACAGCCACTTTATCTGTAACATCACACATCACTGTGTTTGTGAATTGAATTCATATCCACTATACTTGATATCAAACACATTGTGTTAAGACAATACAATCATCTCTATCTGACATCATACCATCCATATCTATATCTGTGTGATCACACCCCTGTATCGATGATAAAACACACACTGAATGTAGGACATCACACATTTCATATGTATGGCACAATATGCACTACATACGACATCACCCCCACGCTGTGTGACATCAAATCACTCTATCCATGACATCAAAGCTAATTTATCTCACCTCACACCCATTATATCTGACAGCACATTCACTGTATCTGTGTCATCACACCCAGATTATCAATCATAAAAAAAAGCCTATTGTATGTACGATATCACAGCCACAATATATATGACATCCTATGAACTGTATATGACATCACATCACTCTGTATGATATCCCAAAACTCTATGACATCACACCCTCTGTATTCATGTCATCACACACAGTATATCACACACACATCGCTTCCACTGTACCTGCATCACTACTTCACTACTTAGTGTATTTATTATAACACCTGCAATATGTGTGATATCAAACCCACTATATGTATGAAATCATATGAATTCTATGTGACATCACACCTACTCTTTATGACATCACAAGAGTGTATTCAGGACATCCCATCAACTTTATTCATGGCATCTCACCCACTGTATATGACATCACATACACTATACTTGTGACATCACAGCCAATGTAACTATGACAAGACACCTACTATGTTTTAGACATCATACTCGGTATATCTGACATCTCACATGGTGTATGAATTACAACACTACCACTGTATCTGATATCACTGCACCCACTCTGTTTATGACATCATATCATCATCTATGTGATATCACACACACATGTATGTAAGACTACACTAGCTCTATATCTGACTTGAAACACATTCTATCTGCTGATCTACACTCATCGTGTAAGTCATCACACACACTCATCATGTGTAAATCAACACACTACTATGTGAGACACACACACTGGCATACGTATGCCATCCTATGCAGTATACAGAACATCATATCCACACTTTATGACAACAATCCTTAGTATTTATGACATCATTTTGCACTGTTTTCAAGACATCACATGCACTATATATGGTATGTCATTTACTGTGTGATATCACATTCACACTATATGTGACTTCTCACAATGACTGTTTCTATGATATCACACACACACTACGTTTATGACATATCTACTTTATATGGCATCACACAGAGTGTTATGACCACACAACCATTGCGTGCTTCACAGCCACTGTGTCTGATATCACACCCACTGTATCAATTTTATCAAACCCAGTGTTTGTATGACATCACCTACACAATTCGTCTGAAATCATATGTAATACATATGACACCACAATCACTCTTTATGACATCACACCACTTTATGTATGACTTCAATTCCAGCATATATGACATCATATCCACTATATCTGACCTCACGTGCACTGTATCTGTGTCATCACACACACTCTATCGAATATCACAGCCAATATATGTATGGTATCACATCCACTATATCTATGACATCAATCCACTATATTTATGACATCATACCCAGTATATATGACATCACAACACTGTGTGTTGATGACACCACACACACAGCATAGATATGACAATATTTGCACTACAGATGACATCACGTCCATGCTATCTAAGCAAACCGCATTATTTTTTATGTCACATCCACTTCAGGCATGACATCGCACCCACTGTATCTTTGGCACCACAACGTCTCCAGGGATATCACAGCCACTTTTGCATGACATCATACCCACTATATGGGTGATATCATACGCACTATATATATACATCACATCCACTGCTTATATCATCACAATACTGGACGTATGACAGTGCAACCTCTATATATGAAACCACATCCAGTATGCAGGGAAACATATACACTACACATGTGACATCACAACCACTAATGTGTGTCATTACACCCACTGCGTTGACAACATCACAACCACTCTCTGTCTGACATCACACACCCGGCATATGTATAACATCATTTTTTTGCACCATAGAAGACATCACACGCTCCCTTTATGACATCACTCCAACATTTTTAAGACATCACGCCCAGTATATTTGACATCATATCCACGTTATCTCTGTCATCACATCCACTGTACTGATGATATCATACCATCTGTATTTATGAAATTTCATCGACTGTATATGACGACATCATATCCATTGTATAAAACATCATATTCACTCTATTTGGAGCATTGCAGAAACTGTATCTGTGTCTCACACACACTCTTTCCATCATATCACAACCTTGGTAGGTATGACATCACACCAACTATATGTTTAACATCACATACACTATATAAGGCATCACATCCACATTTTATGAGATCACACACATTACTTATGACAGCAAATGCACTGTACCCATATCACTCCCACTATCTGACATTGCATCCACTGCATCTGTGTCATCACAACCACTCTATTGATGATCTCTGAAGAACTGTATATATGACACCACACCCAGTTTATGTATGACATCTTATGCACTACACATTACGTCACATCCACTCTTTATGAATTCACACCACTGTAGTCATCACATTACATCCATTGCATTCATGACATCACAGACGCTATATATGAGATCACACACATGACAACACAAACGTTATATCTGCCATCTCACCCACTCTATCTGACACTGCATCCACTGTATCTGTGTCATCAGACCCAGTGTATTAATTATACCACACCCACTGTCTGGATGATATCACACACACTATGTGTATGACACCATATTCAGTGTGAATGACATAACATAAGCTCTTTATGACATCACACCCCTATATGTATGACATCACACCCAGTATATTTATGACATCATATCCAATATATATGATATCACACATACTGCTTTCATGACAACACAATGTCTATACCTGACATCTCCCCCACTATATTTGACATCAGAGCCAATATATCTCTGTCATCACACAGATGACACACACATGTGTATCGATGTACCTCTGTATCGATCGATGACATCACAACAAGCATGGAAGGAAGTCACACAATGGTACACATGTGACATCATACACACTGTACATGACATCACATTCACACTTTATGACGTCAGTGATCAATATTTATGACATCACAACCACTGCATTCATGACATCAGATCTCCTCTATATGGCATCACATCCAACATTTATGACATCTCATCCACTATACCCGTGACATCACAGCCACTTTATCTGTAACATCACACCCACTGTGTTTGTGAATTCATATCCACTATACTTGATATCAAACACATTGTGTTAAGACAATACAATCATCTCTATCTGACATCATACCATCCATATCTATATCTGTGTGATCACACCCACTGTATCGATGATAAAACACACACTGAATGTAGGACATCACACATTTCATATGTATGGCACAATATGCACTACATACGACATCACCCCCACGCTGTGTGACATCAAATCACTCTATCCATCACATCATCCATCTAATTTAATTTATCTCACACACACCCCATTATATCTGACAGCACATTCACTGTATCTGTGTCATCACACCCAGATTATCAATCATAAAAAGCCTATTGTATGTACGATATCACAGCCACAATATATATGACATCCTATGAACTGTATATGACATCACATCCACTCTGTATGATATCCCAAAACTCTATGACATCACACCCTCTGTATTCATGTCATCACACACAGTATATCTGACATCGCTTCCACTGTACCTGCATCACTACTTAGTGTATTGATTATAACACCTGCAATATGTGTGATATCAAACCCACTATATGTATGAAATCATATGAATTCTATGTGACATCACACCTACTCTTTATGACATCACAAGAGTGTATTCAGGACATCCCATCAACTTTATTCATGGCATCTCACCCACTGTATATGACATCACATACACTATACTTGTGACATCACAGCCAATGTAACTATGACAAGACACCTACTATGTTTTAGACATCATACTCGGTATATCTGACATCTCACATGGTGTATGAATTACAACACTACCACTGTATCTGATATCACTGCACCCACTCTGTTTATGACATCATATCCAATCTATGTGATATCACACACAATGTATGTAAGACTACACTAGCTCTATATCTGACTTGAAACACATTCTATCTGCCATCACACTCATCGTGTAAGTCATCACACACGCTCTGTGTGAAAACAACACAACTACTATGTGAGACATCACAGGTGGCATACGTATGCCATCCTATGCAGTATACAGAACATCATATCCACACTTTATGACAACAATCCTTAGTATTTATGACATCATTTGCACTGTTTTCAAGACATCACATGCACTATATATGGTATGTCATTTACTGTGTGATATCACATTCACACTATATGTGACTTCTCACAATGACTGTTTCTATGATATCACACACACACTACGTTTATGACATATCTACTTTATATGGCATCACACAGAGTGTTATGACCACACAACCATTGCGTGCTTCACAGCAGCACTGTGTCTGATATCACACCCACTGTATTTGTGTCATCACACCCAATGTATCAATTTTATCAAACCCAGTGTTTGTATGACATCACCTACACAATTCGTCTGAAATCATATGTAATACATATGACACCACAATCACTCTTTATGACATCACACCACTTTATGTATGACTTCAATTCCAGCATATATGACATCATATCCACTATATCTGACCTCACGTGCACTGTATCTGTGTCATCACACCCGCTCTATCGAATATCACAGCCAATATATGTATGGTATCACATCCACTATATCTATGACATCATATCCACTATATTTATGACATCATACCCATATATATATGACATCACAACACTGTGTGTTGATGACACACACACTCAGCATAGATATGACAATATTTGCACTACAGATGACATCACGTCCATGCTATCTAAGCAAACCGCATTATTTTTTATGTCACATCCACTTCAGGCATGACATCGCACCCACTGTATCTTCTTTGGCACCACAACGTCTCCAGGGATATCACAGCCACTTTTGCATGACATCATACCCACTATATGGGTGATATCATACGCACTATATATAACATCACATCCACTGCTTATATCATCACAATACTGGACGTATGACAGTGCAACCTCTATATATGAAACCACATCCAGTATGCAGGGAAACATATACACTACACATGTGACATCACAACCACTAATGTGTGTCATTACACCCACTGCGTTGACAACATCACAACCACTCTCTGTATGACATCACACACCGGCATATGTATAACATCTTTTGCACCATAGAAGACATCACACGCTCCCTTTATGACATCACTCCAACATTTTTAAGACATCACGCCCAGTATATTTGACATCATATCCACGTTATCTCTGTCATCACATCCACTGTACTGATGATATCATACCATCTGTATTTATGAAATTTCATCGACTGTATATGACGACATCATATCATTGTATAAAAAATCATATATATTCACTCTATTGGAGCATTGCAGAAACTGCAGAAACTGTGTCTCTCACACACACTCTTTCCATCATATCACAACCTTGGTAGGTATGACATCACACCAACTATATGTTTAACATCACATACACTATATAAGGCATCACATCCACATTTTATGAGATCACACCACATTACTTATGACAGCAAATGCACTGTACCCATATCACTCCCACTATCTGACATTGCATCCACTGCATCTGTGTCATCACAACACTCTATTGATGATCTCTGAAGAACTGTATATATGACACCACACCCAGTTTATGTATGACATCTTATGCACTACACATTACGTCACATCCACTCTTTATGAATTCACACCACTGTAGTCATCACATTACATCCATTGCATTCATGACATCACAGACGCTATATATGAGATCACACACACATGACAACACAAACGTTATATCTGCCATCTCACCCACTCTATCTGACACTGCATCCACTGTATCTGTGTCATCAGACCCAGTGTATTAATTATACCACACCCACTGTCTGGATGATATCACACACACTATGTGTATGACACCATATTCAGTGTGAATGACATAACATAAGCTCTTTATGACATCACACCCCTATATGTATGACATCACACCCAGTATATTTATGACATCATATCCAATATATATGATATCACACATACTGCTTTCATGACAACACAATGTCTATACCTGACATCTCCCCCACTATATTTGACATCAGAGCCAATATATCTCTGTCATCACACAGATGACACACACATGTGTATCGATGTACCTCTGTATCGATGACATCACAACAAGCATGGAAGTCGTCACAATTGGTACACATGTGACATCATACACACTGTACATGACATCACATTCACACTTTATGACGTCAGTGATCAATATTTATGACATCACAACCACTGCATTCATGACATCAGATCTCCTCTATATGGCATCACATCCAACATTTATGACATCTCATCCACTATACCCTATACCCGTGACATCACAGCCACTTTATCTGTAACATCACACCCACTGTGTTTGTGAATTCATATCCACTATACTTGATATCAAACACATTGTGTTAAGACAATACAATCATCTCTATCTGACATCATACCATCCATATCTATATCTGTGTGATCACACCCACTGTATCGATGATAAAAAACACACTGAATGTAGGACATCACACATTTCATATGTATGGCACAATATGCACTACATACGACATCACCCCCACGCTGTGTGACATCAAATCACTCTATCCATGACATCAAAGCTAATTTATCTCACCTCACACCCATTATATCTGACAGCACATTCACTGTATCTGTGTCATCACACCCAGATTATCAATCATAAAAAGCCTATTGTATGTACGATATCACAGCCACAATATATATGACATCCTATGAACTGTATATGACATCACATCCACTCTGTATGATATCCCAAAACTCTATGACATCACACCCTCTGTATTCATGTCATGTCATCACACACAGTATATCTGACATCGCTTCCACTGTACCTGCATCACTACTTAGTGTATTGATTATAACACCTGCAATATGTGTGATATCAAACCCACTATATGTATGAAATCATATGAATTCTATGTGACATCACACCTACTCTTTATGACATCACAAGAGTGTATTCAGGACATCCCATCAACTTTATTCATGGCATCTCACCCACTGTATATGTATATGACATCACATACACTATACTTGTGACATCACAGCCAATGTAACTATGACAAGACACCTACTATGTTTTAGACATCATACTCGGTATATCTGACATCTCACATGGTGTATGAATTACAACACTACCACTGTATCTGATATCACTGCACCCACTCTGTTTATGACATCATATCCAATCTATGTGATATCACACACAATGTATGTAAGACTACACTAGCTCTATATCTGACTTGAAACACATTCTATCTGCCATCACACTCATCGTGTAAGTCATCACACACACGCTCTGTGGAAAACAACACAACTACTATGTGAGACATCACAGGTGGCATACGTATGCCATCCTATGCAGTATACAGAACATCATATCCACACTTTATGACAACAATCCTTAGTATTTATGACATCATTTGCACTGTTTTCAAGACATCACATGCACTATATATGGTATGTCATTTACTGTGTGATATCACATTCACACTATATGTGACTTCTCACAATGACTGTTTCTATGATATCACACACACTACGTTTATGACATATCTACTTTATATGGCATCACACAGAGTGTTATGACCACACAACCATTGCGTGCTTCACAGCCACTGTGTCTGATATCACACCCACTGTATTTGTGTCATCACACCCAATGTATCAATTTTATCAAACCCAGTGTTTGTATGACATCACCTACACAATTCGTCTGAAATCATATGTAATACATATGACACCACAATCACTCTTTATGACATCACACCACTTTATGTATGACTTCAATTCCAGCATATATGACATCATATCCACTATATCTGACCTCACGTGCACTGTATCTGTGTCATCACACCCGCTCTATCGAATATCACAGCCAATATATGTATGGTATCACATCCACTATATCTATGACATCATATCCACTATATTTATGACATCATACCCAGTATATATGACATCACAACACTGTGTGTTGATGACACCACACACATAGATATGACAATATTTGCACTACAGATGACATCACGTCCATGCTATCTAAGCAAACCGCATTATTTTTTATGTCACATCCACTTCAGGCATGACATCGCACCCACTGTATCTTTGGCACCACAACGTCTCCAGGGATATCACAGCCACTTTTGCATGACATCATACCCACTATATGGGTGATATCATACGCACTATATATAACATCACATCCACTGCTTATATCATCACAATACTGGACGTATGACAGTGCAACCTCTATATATATATGAAACCACATCCAGTATATGCAGGGAAACATATACACTACACATGTGACATCACAACCACTAATGTGTGTCATTACACCCACTGCGTTGACAACATCACAACCACTCTCTGTATGACATCACACCCGGCATATGTATAACATCTTTTGCACCATAGAAGACATCACACGCTCCCTTTATGACATCACTCCAACATTTTTAAGACATCACGCCCAGTATATTTGACATCATATCCACGTTATCTCTGTCATCACATCCACTGTACTGATGATATCATACCATCTGTATTTATGAAATTTCATCGACTGTATATGACGACATCATATCCATTGTATAAAACATCATATTCACTCTATTTGGAGCATTGCAGAAACTGTATCTGTGTCTCACACACACTCTTTCCATCATATCACAACCTTGGTAGGTATGACATCACACCAACTATATGTTTAACATCACATACACTATATAAGGCATCACATCCACATTTTATGAGATCACACCACATTTTACTTATGACAGCAAATGCACTGTACCCATATCACTCCCACTATCTGACATTGCATCCACTGCATCTGTGTCATCACAACCACTCTATTGATGATCTCTGAAGAACTGTATATATGACACCACACCCAGTTTATGTATGACATCTTATGCACTACACATTACGTCACATCCACTCTTTATGAATTCACACCACTGTAGTCATCACATTACATCCATTGCATTCATGACATCACAGACGCTATATATGAGATCACACACATGACAACACAAACGTTATATCTGCCATCTCACCCACTCTATCTGACACTGCATCCACTGTATCTGTGTCATCAGACCCAGTGTATTAATTATACCACACCCACTGTCTGGATGATATCACACACACTATGTGTATGACACCATATTCAGTGTGAATGACATAACATAAGCTCTCTTTATGACATCACACCCCTATATGTATGACATCACACCCAGTATATTTATGACATCATATCCAATATATAGATATCACACATACTGCTTTCATGACAACACAATGTCTATACCTGACATCTCCCCCACTATATTTGACATCAGAGCCAATATATCTCTGTCATCACACAGATGACACACACATGTGTATCGATGTACCTCTGTATCGATGACATCACAACAAGCATGGAAGTCGTCACAATTGGTACACATGTGACATCATACACACTGTACATGACATCACATTCACACTTTATGACGTCAGTGATCAATATTTATGACATCACAACCACTGCATTCATGACATCAGATCTCCTCTATATGGCATCACATCCAACATTTATGACATCTCATCCACTATACCCGTGACATCACAGCCACTTTATCTGTAACATCACACCCACTGTGTTTGTGAATTCATATCCACTATACTTGATATCAAACACATTGTGTTAAGACAATACAATCATCTCTATCTGACATCATACCATCCATATCTATATATCTGTGTGATCACCCCACTGTATCGATGATAAAACACACACTGAATGTAGGACATCACACATTTCATATGTATGGCACAATATGCACTACATACGACATCACCCCCACGCTGTGTGACATCAAATCACTCTATCCATGACATCAAAGCTAATTTATCTCACCTCACACCCATTATATCTGACAGCACATTCACTGTATCTGTGTCATCACACCCAGATTATCAATCATAAAAAGCCTATTGTATGTACGATATCACAGCCACAATATATATGACATCCTATGAACTGTATATGACATCACATCCACTCTGTATGATATCCCAAAACTCTATGACATCACACCCTCTGTATTCATGTCATCACACACAGTATATCTGACATCGCTTCCACTGTACCTGCATCACTACTTAGTGTATTGATTATAACACCTGCAATATGTGTGATATCAAACCCACTATATGTATGAAATCATATGAATTCTATGTGACATCACACCTACTCTTTATGACATCACAAGAGTGTATTCAGGACATCCCATCAACTTTATTCATGGCATCTCACCCACTGTATATGACATCACATACACTATACTTGTGACATCACAGCCAATGTAACTATGACAAGACACCTACTATGGTTTTAGACATCATACTCGGTATATCTGACATCTCACATGGTGTATGAATTACAACACTACCACTGTATCTGATATCACTGCACCCACTCTGTTTATGACATCATATCCAATCTATGTGATATCACACACAATGTATGTAAGACTACACTAGCTCTATATCTGACTTGAAACACATTCTATCTGCCATCACACTCATCGTGTAAGTCATCACACACGCTCTGTGGAAAACAACACAACTACTATGTGAGACATCACAGGTGGCATACGTATGCCATCCTATGCAGTATACAGAACATCATATCCACACTTTATGACAACAATCCTTAGTATTTATGACATCATTTGCACTGTTT
>JAJLRB010000228.1:0-17972 GCA_020976825.1 Odocoileus hemionus
AAATACAGATGGTATGATATCATCACCCCCCCCCCCCATACAGTGGATGTGATGGACGGGACGATACCGTGGATATGATGTCTTATATACTGGGTCGTGAATGTCTTACCGAATGTTGTGGTGTGATGTCCTATAGTAGAGCCGTTGTTGTGATGGTCTTCTATTTTTGGGTGCAAATAGTGTTCATACATAATGCCGTGTGTGATGTCATCCCGAGTGTGGGTGTGCATGTAGTTGTCACTGAGTGGGTTGTAATGACACACATTAGTGGTCGTGAGATGTCACATGTGTAGTGTATATGTTTCCCTGCAATACTGGGATGTGGTTTCATATATAGAGGTTGCGCTGTCATACGTCCAGTATTGTGATGATATAAGACAGTGGATTGTGATGTTATATATAGTGCGGCATGATATCACCCATAGAGTGGGTATGATGTCATACAATAAGTGGCGTGAGATTATCCCTGGAGGAGGTTGTGGGTGACAAAGATATAGCAGTGGGTGCGATTGTCAATGACTGGAAGTGGACGGTGACAAAAAAAAAAAAATACTGCGGTGTTGCATTAGATAAGCATGGATGTGATGTCATCTGTAGTGCAAAGATTTGGTCATACCTTTTGCTGACGGGTGGTGTTCATCAAAAACAAGCGTTGTGATGTCATATATACTGCGGATACGATGTCATAAATATAGTGAGATATGATTTGTCACAGATATAGTGGTATGTAGATATCATACATATATTGGCTAGTGATATCCAATAGAGCGCGGGTGTGTGACACAGATACAGTGCTCCGTTGAGGGCAGTTTTAGTGGATATGATGTCATTATATGCTGGAGTTGGAAGTCAATTCATAAAGTGGTGTGATGTCGGTTAAAGAGGAGATGTGATGTCATATGTATTACATATGATTTCAGACAAATTGTGGAAGGTGATGTCATAGCAAACACTGGGTTTGATAAAATCGATAATTGGGATGTGATGACACAAATACAGTGGGTGTGATATAAGACACCAGTGGCTGTGAAGCACGCAATGGTTGTGTGGTATAATACTCTATGTGGACGCCATGATGCCATATAAGATGTAGATATGGGTCCATAAACGTAGTGTGTGTGATATCATAGAAACAGTCATTGTGAGAAGTCACATATATAGTGAATGTGGTATAACACAGTAGATGTTCATGCCAAATATAGTGGCATGTGATGTCTTGAAAACGGTGCTTATGATGTAAAAATACTAAGGATTGTTGTCATAAAGTGGAGGATATGATGTCGGTATACTGCATAGGATGCATACGTATGCACACCTGTGATGTACTCACATAGTAGTTGTGTTGCTTTCCACAGAGCGTGTGTGATGACTTACACGATTGAATGTGATGGGGGGGGTCATCAGATAACCCCCCCCGTGGGTTAAGGCAGATAGAATGTGACCATGATATAGAGCTAGTGTAGATCATACATACATTGGTGGGTGATATCATATGATTGGATATTAGATGTCATAAATGCAGAGTGGGTGCAGTGATATCAGATTACTGTGGTAGTGTTGTCATTCATACACCATGTGAAGATCAGTCAGATATACCGTAGTATGATGTCCAAAACTTAGCAGGTGTCTTAACCTCTTGTCATAGTTATGAACAGTGGCTGTGATGTCACAAGTATAGTGTATTTGTGGATCGTCATCATACAGTGGGTGAGATGTCATGAATACAGTTGATGGGATGCTCGTGACATACAGTCTTGTGATGTGTCATAAAGTAGTAGGTCCTGTGATGTCCACATAGAATTCATATGATGTCATACATACGAGTGGGTTGGATATCACGACATATTGCAAGACAAAGTGTTATAATCAATTAACATAAGTAGTAAGTAGTGATGCAGGTAGGGTAGAGTGGAAGCGATGTCAGATAGATATACTGTGTGTGATGACATGATGTATACAGGAGAGTGATAATGTGATTTCATGCTCATAGAGTTTTGGGATATCATTTTACATGAGTGTGATATGTTAGGATGTCCCATATATAGTTACATATGGATGTCATTTATATTGTGGCTGTGATATGAGTATTGTACAATACAATAGGGTTTTTATGATTGATAATCTGGGTGTGATGACACAGAATACAGTGAATATGCTGTCAGATATAATGGGTGTGAGGTGAGATAAAAGTAGCTTTGATGTCAATGGATAGAGTGTTTTGAATGTCACCACAGCGTGGGGGTGGTGTTGGATGTAGTAGTAGTAGCATATTGTGCCATACATATGAACAATGTGTGATTGTCCTGACATTCAGTGTGTGTTTTAACTCATCGATACAGTGGGAGTGTGATCACACAGATATAGATGGTTGGAATATTATGATGTCAGATATAGTTTGATTGTATATGTCTTAACACAGTAGTGTGTGTGATATCAAGTATAGTGGATCATCAGAATTCACAAAACACAGTGGGTGTTGATGTTACAGATAATGTGGCTGTGATGTCAAGGTTATAGTGGATGAGATGTCATAAATGTTGGATGTGATGCATACTCACGAGGAAGATCTGATGTCATGAATCTGCAGTGGTTATGTGATGTCATAAATATTGATCACTGATGTCAGTAAGTAGTGAATGTGATGTCATGTACAGTGTGTATGATGTCACATGTGTACCAATTGTGACGACTTCCATGCTTGTTGTGATGTCATCGTTACTAGAGGTTACGTCGACACACATGTGTGTGTCATCTGGTGTTGACGACAGAGATATAGTGGCGTCTGATCTGATGTAATTATAGAGGGGTGGGAGATGTCAGGTTATAGGACATTGTGTTGTCATGAAAGCCTATGTACAGTATGTGTGATATCTAATATATTGGATATCGATGTACATAATATACCATGGGTGTGAAGGTCATTAACATAGGGGTGTGATGTCATCTAAAGTGCTTATGTTATGTCATTCACACCCTAGAATATATGGTGTCATACACATAGTGTGTGTGATATCATCCAGACAGTGGGATGTGGTATAATTAATACACTGGGTCTGATGACACAGATACAGTGGATGCAGTGTCAGAAAGAGTGGGTGAGATGGCAGATATAACGTTTGTGTTGTCATTGTGTGTGATCTCATATATAGCGTCTGTGATGTCATGAATGCAATGGATGTAATGTGATGACTACAATGGTGTGAAAACAAAAGAGTGGTTATGTGACGTATATGTAAGTCGTGCATAAGATGTCACTACATAAACTGGGTGTGATGTCATATATACAGTTCTTCCGAGCGTCATCCAATAGAGTGGTTGTGATGACACAGATACAGTGGATGCAATGTCAGATAGTGGGAGTGAGATTCATGGGTACAGTGATTGCTGTACATAAGTAGTTACATGTGCTTAGATCTCATAAAATGTGGAAGATGATAGCCTTATATAGTGTATGTGATGTTAAACATATAGTTGGTGTGATCCCCCCATGTGATGTAATACCTACCAAGTTGTGATATGATGGAAGAGTGTGTGTGAGACACAGATACCAGTTTCTGCAATGCTACAAATAGAGTGTAATCTGATGATTTTCTATACAATGGATTATGATGTCATGCTCATGTAGTCGATGAGATTTCAAAAATAAGATGGTAATGATATCATCAAATACAGTGGATGTGATGACTAGTTGATACACGTGGAAATATGATGTCAAATATACTGGGTGTGATGTGCTTAGAAATGTTGGTGTGTGATTCTCATGTCATAACGTGAGCGTGTGATGTATTCTATGGTGCAAAAAAGATGTTTATACTATCTGCCGGGTGTGATGTCATACGAGAGTGGGTGTGATGTTGTCAACAGAGTGGGAGTAATGACACACATTAGTGGTCGTGATGTCACATGTGTAGTGTATATGTTTTCTGCATACTGGATGTGGTTTCATATATAGAGGTTGCGCGCTGTCAAAGTCCAGTATTGTGATGATATAAGCAGTGGATGTGATGATGTTATATATAGTGCGCATGCTATCACCATAGAGTGGGTATGATGTCATACAAAGTGGCTGTGATATCCCTGGAGAGGCGTTTGTGACGAAAGATACGAGTGGGTGCGATCAGTCATGCCTCGCAGTGGATGTGACATAAAAAATACATGATACTGGTTTGCTTAGATAGCATGGATGTATGTCAATCTGATAGTGCAAATATTGTCATACCTATGCTGAGGGTGGTGTCATCAACACACAGTGTTGTGATGTTGTCATATATACTGGGTATGATGTCATAAATATAGTGGATATGATGTCACAGATATAGTGGATGTGATATCATACATATATTGGCTGTGATATTCAATAGAGAGGGTGTGATGACACAGATACAGTGCACGTGAGGTAGATATAGTGGATATGATGTCATATATGCTGGAATTGAAGTCATACATAAAGTGGTGTGATGTAGTAAAGAGTGATTGTGATGTCATATGTATTACATATGATTTCAGACAAAATTGTGGAGGTGATGTCATAGCAAACACTGGGTTTGATAAAATCGATACATTGGGTGTGATGACACAAATACAGTGGGTGTGATATAAGGACACAGTGGGCTGTGAGCACGCAATGGTTGTGTGGTCATAACATCTGTGTGATGCCATATAAAGTAGATATGTCATACAAACGTAGTGTGTGTGATATCATAGAAACAGTCATTGTGAGAAGTCACATATATAGTGAATGTGAATCACACAGTAGATGTCATGCCATATATAGTGCATGTGATGTCTTGAAAACGGTTGCTTATGATGTCATAGATACTAAGGATTTGTTGTCATAAAGTGTGGATATGATGTACCCGGTATTACTGCATAGGATGGCATAGTATGCCACCTGTGATGTCTCACATAGTAGTTGTGTTGCTTTTCACAGAGCGTGTGTGATGACTTACACGATGAATGTGATGGCAGATAGAATGTGTTTCAAGTCAGATATAGAGCTAGTGTAGTCATACATACATTGTGTGTGATATCATATAGATTGGATATGATGTCATAAACAGAGTGGGTGCAGTGATTCAACATCAGATACAGTGGTAGTGTTGTCATTCATACACCATGTGAGATGTCAGATATATACGAGTATGATGTCTCTTGAAAACTTAGTAGGTGTCTTGTCATAGTTACAGTGGCTGTGATGTCACAAGTATAGTGTATGTGATGATGTCATATACAGTGGGTGAGATGTCATGAATACAGTGTGATGGGATGTCGTGAATACAGTCTTGTGATGTCATTAAAGAGTAGGTGTGATGTCACATAGAATTCATATGATGTCATACATAGAGTGGGTTTGATATCACACATATTGCAAGTGTTATAATCAATACACTAAGTAGTGATGCAGGTACAGTGGAAGCGATGTCAGATATACTGTGTGTGATGACATGAATACAGAGGGTGTGATGTCATCAGAGTTTTGGGATATCATTACAGAGTGGATGTGATGTATATATAGTTCATAGGAACAACTCGTCATATATATTGTGGCCTGTGATATCGTATATACAATAGGGTTTTTATGATTGATAATCTGGGTGTGATGACACAGATACAGTGAATATGCTGTCAGATATAATGGGTGTTGAGGTGAGATAAAGTTAGCTTTGATGTCAATGGATAGAGTGTTTTGATGTCACACAGCGTGGGGGTGATGTCGTAAGTAGTGCATATTGTGCCATACATATGAAATGTGTGATGTCTACATTCAGTGTGTGTTTTATCATCGATACAGTGGGTGTGATCACACAGATATAGATATGGATGGTATGATGTCAGAAGTATAGTTGATTGTATTGTCTTTAACACAGTGTGTTTGATATCAAGTATATGTGGATCTGAATTCACAAACACAGTGGGTGTGATGTTACAGATAATGGCTGTGATGTCACAGGTTATAGTGGATGTGATGTTCATTAAATGTTGGATGTGATGCCATACAGAGGAGATCTGATGTCATGAATGCAGTGGTTGTGTTGTCATAATATTTGATCACTGATGTCATAAAAGTGTGAATGTGATGTCATGTACAGTGTGTATGATGTCACATGTGTACCAATTGTGTGACGACTTCCATGCTTGTTGTGATGTCATCGATACAGAGGTACGTCGACACACATGTGTGTGTCATCTGTGTGGACGACAGAGATATAGTGGCTCTGATGTCAATTTATAGAGGGGGAGATGTCAGGTATAGACATTGTGTTGTCATGAAAGCAGTATGTGTGATATCATATATATTGGATATGATGTCATAAATATACCTGGGTCTGGTGTGATGTCATAACATATTGGGGTGTGTGATGTCATAAACGAGCTTAATGTTATGGTCATTCACAACTGAATATGGTGTCATACACATAGTGTGTGTGATATCATCCAGACTCGTGGTGTGGTAATTAATACACTCGCGGGTGGGTGTCGTGCGATATGCTCACTTTGCGTTTGGAATGGGTCTGGATGACACAGGGATACTAGTGGATGCTGTGTCAGAAAAAAGTGGGTGAGATGGCAGATATAACGTTTTGTGTTGTCATTGTTGTGGGTGGGAATATCCTAATATATTAGCGTCTGTGATGTCATGAATGCAATGGATGTAATGTGATGACTACAATGGTTGTGAAAACCATAAAGAGTATGGATATGTGTCGTCTATGTGGAGTGCCATAAGATGTCATACATAAAACTGGGTGTGAATGTCGTATATAACAGTTCTTCAGAGATCATCAATAGAGTGGTTGTGATGACACAGATACAGTGGATGCATGTTAGATAAGTGGTGAGTTGATATCATGGGTACAGTGCTTTCTGGCTCGTCATAAGTAATGTTTGCTGTGCATTCTCATAAAATCGTGGATGTGAAGGCCTTTTATAGTGTATCTGTTGATGTTAAAAAATATAGTTCGGTTGTGTTGTCATACCTACCAAGGTTGTGATTGTGATGGAAAAGAGTGTGTGTGAGAAACAGATACAGTTTCTGCAATGCCACAAATAGAGTGAATATGATGATTTATAACTATGGATTATGTGTCATCATTATGTAGTCGATGAGATTTCAAAAATACAGATGGTATGATATCTTCAATTCAGTGGATGTGATTGACAAAAGTTACCGTGAGTATGATGTCAAAATATACTGAGGTGTGGAATGATGTTCTTAGAAATGTTGGTGTGATGGTCATAAAGTTGAGCGTGTGTGATGTCTTCTATGGTGGCAAAATAGATGTTATACATATGTAGGGGTGTGATGTCATACCGGAGAGTGGGATGTGATGTTGATCAACAGATAGTGGGTGTAATGACACACATTAGTGGTTGTGTGCATTGTCACATGTGTAGTGTATATGTTTCCCTGCATACTGGATGTGGTTTCATATATATGAGGTTGCGCTGTCATACGTTCCAGTAAGTGTGAAGATATAAGCAGTGGATGTGATGTGTATATATAGTGCGCGTATGATATCACCATAGAGTGGGTATGATGTCATACTCAAAAGGGCTGTGATATCCCTGGAGAGGTTGTGGTGACAAAGATACAGTGGGTGCGATGCGATAGTGGCCATGCCTGAATTCGTGGACATGTGACATAAAAAATAAACTACTGCGGTTTGCTTAGATAGCATGGATGTGATGTCATCTGTAGTGCAAATATTGTCATACCCTCTATGCTCATGAGTGTGGTGTCATCAACACACCAGTGTTGTGATGTCATATATACCTATGGGGTTATGATGTCATAAATATTAGTGGATATGATGTCACAGATATAGTGGATGTGATATAATCATACATAGATATTGGCTGATGATATTCGATAGAGCGCGGTGTAGATGACACCATGATTAGTGCACACAAAAACAAGAGGTCAGATATAGTGGATATGATGTCATATATGCTGGAATTGAAGTCATACATAAAGTGGTTGTGATGTCATAAAGAGTGATTTGTAGATGTCATTATGTATTAACATATGATTTCAGACAAATTGTGGAATTTTGGTGATGTATAGCAAACTGGGGTTGATAAAATTCGATTTACTATTGGGTAATGCCTTAATGTGATGACACAAATATCAGTGGGTGTGATTCTAGACACAGTGGCCTGTGAAGCACGCAACAAATGGTTGTGTGGTCATAAACACTCTGTGTGATGCCATATAAAAGTAGATATGTCATATAACGTAGTGTGTGTGATATCATAGAAACAGTCATTGTGAGAAGTCACATATATAGTGAATGTGATATCACCACAGTAGATGTCATGCCAAATATAGAGCATGTGATGTCTTGAAAAACGGTGCTTATGATGTTCATAAATATAAGGATTGTTGTCATAAAGTGTGGATATGATGTCCATGTATAGGCTAGCATAGGATGGCATACGTATGCCACACTGTGATGTCTCACATAGTAGTTGTGTTTGCTTTTCACAGAGGTGTGTGATGACTTACACGATGAATGTTGATGGCAGATAGAATGTCCATGTGTTTCAAGTCAGATATAGAGCTAGTGTAGTATACATACATTGTGTGTGATATCATATAGATTGGATTTATGATGTCATAAACAGAGTGGGTGCAGTGATATCAGATCACAGTGGTTGTGTTTGTCATTCATACATCATGTGAGATGCTCAGATATACGAGTATGATGTCTAAAAACATAGTAGGTGTCTTGTCATAAGTTACAGTGGCTGTGATGTCACAGTAGATAGTGTATGTGATGTCATATACAGTGGGTGAGATGTCATGAATACACAGTTGATGGGATGTCGGTGAAATACAGTCTTGTGATGTCATAAAGAGTAGGTGTGATGTCACATAATAGAATTAGAGAATATGATGTCTCATACATATAGTGGGCCGATTGTGGATATCACACATATTGCAGGTGTTTATAATCAATTACACTAAGTAGTGAAGATGCAGGTACAGTGGAAGCGATGTCAGATTATACTGTGTGTGATGGACAATGAATACAGAGGGTGTGATGTCATAGAGTTTTGGGATATCATACAGAGCTGGATTGTGATGTCATATATAGTTCATAGGATGTCATATATATTGTGGACTGTGAATATCGTATATACAATAGGGTTTTTATGATTGATAATCTGGGTCTGTGATGACACAGATACAGTGAATGTGCTGTCAGATTATAATGGAGTTGTGAGGTGAGATAAAGTAGCTTTGATGTCATGGATAGAGTGATTTGATGTCACACAGCGTGGGGGTGGTGATGTCGTATGTAGTGCATATTGTGCATACATATGAAATGTGTGATGTCCTACATTCGTGTGTGTTTTATCATCGATACAGTGGGTGTGATCACACAGATATAGATATGGATGGTATGATGTCCAGATATAGTTGCTTGTATTGTCTATTAACACAGTGTGGTTTGATATCAAGTATAGTGGATCTGAATTCAAACTGACAGTGGGTGTGATGTTTCAGATAATCTTGTGGCTGTGTTGTCAAGGTATAGTGGAATGAGATGTCATAAATGTTGGATGTGATGCCATCAGAGGAGATCTGATGTCATGAATGCAGTGGTTGTGATGTCATAAATATTGATCACTGATGTCATAAAATGTGAATGTGATGTCATGTACAGTGTGTATGATGTCACATGTGTACCAATTGTGACGACTTCCATGCTTGTTGTGATGTCATCGATACAGAGGTACATCGACACACATTGTGTGTGTCATCTGTGTGTGATGACAGAGATATAGTGGCTCTGATGTCAATTATAGTGGGGGAGATGTCAGGTATAGACATTGTGTTGTCATGAAAGCAGTATGTGTGATATCATATATATTGGATATGATGTCATAAATATACTGGGTGGGTGTGATGTCATACATATAGGGGTGTGATGTCCATAAAGAGCTTATGTTATGTCATTCACACCGATGAATGGTGTCATACACCATATGTGTGTGTGATATCATCCAGACAGTGGGTGTGGTATAATTTAATACACTGGGTCTGATGACACAGATACAGTGGATGCAGTGTCAGAAAGAGTGGGTGAGATGGCAGATATAACGTTTGTGTTGTCATGTGTGTGATCTCATATATAGCGTCTGTGATGTCATGAATGCAATGGATGTAATGTTGATGACTACAATGGTGTGAAAAACATAAAGAGTGGATGTGACGTTATGTGTAGTGCATAAGATGTCATAAATAAAAACTGGGTGTGATGTCATATATATACAGTTTCTTCAGAGATCATCAATAGAGTGGTTGTGATGACACAGATACAGTGGATGCAATGTCAGATAGTGGGAGTGATATCATGGGTACAGTGCATTTGCTGTCATAAGTAATGTGGTGTGATCTCATAAAATGTGGATGTGATGCCTTATATAGTGTATGTGATGTTTAAACATATAGTTGGTGTGATGTCATACCTACCAAGGTTGATGTGATGGGTAAGAGATGGAAAGAGTGTGTGTGAAGACACAGATACAGTTTCTGCAAATGCAATGCTATAAAATAGAGTGAATATGATGATTTATACAATGGATATGATGTCTTCATATATAGTCGATGAGATTTTCATAAATACAGATGGTATGATATCATCAATACAGTGGATGTCATGATTGACAGAGATACCGTGGATATGATGTCAAATATATTACTGGGTGTGTGATGTCTTAGAAATGTTGGTGTGATGTCATAAAGTGAGGTGTGATGTCTTCTATGGTGCAAAAGATGTTAAATACATATGCCGGGTGTGATGTCAACAGAGAGTGGGTGTGATGTTGTCAACAGAGTGGGTGTAGTTTGTATGAAACACATTAGTGGTTGTGATGTCACATGTGTCAGTGTATATGTTTTGCATACTGGATGTGGTTTCATATATAGAGGTTGCGCTGTCATTTCGTCCAGTATTGTGATGATATAAGCAGTGGATGTGATGTTATATATAGTGCATGATAATCACCCATAGAGTGGGTATGATGTCATACAAAAGTGGCTGTGATATTGGAGAGGTTGTGGTGACAAAGAATAGTGGGGGCTGCGATGTCATGCTGTGAAGTGGATGTGACATAAAAAAATACTGCGGTTTGCTTAGATAGCATGGATGTGATTGTCATCTGTAGTGCAAATATTGTCATACCTATGCTGAGGGTGGTGTCATCAACACACAGTGTTGTTGATGTCATATATACTGGGTATGATGTCATAATATAGTGGATATGATGTCACAGATATAGTGGATGTGATATCATACATATATTGGCTGTGATATTCAATAGAGCGGTGTGATGACACAGATACAGTGCAGTGAGGGTCAGATATAGTGGATATGATGTCATATATGCTGGAATTGAAGTCATACATAAAGTGGTGTGATGTCGTAAAGAGTGATTGTGATTGTCTATGTATTACATATGATTTCAGACAAATTGTGGAGGTGATGTCATACAAAACACTGGGTTTGATAAAATCGATACATTGGGTGTGATGATGAGACACAAATACAGTGGGTGTGATTGATCAGACCCAGTGGTGTGAAAGCACGCATGGTTGTGTGGTCATAACACTCTGTGTGATGCCATATAAAGTAGATATGTAAACTCTAACGTAGTGTTATAGTGTGATATCATAGAAACAGTCATTGTGAGAGAAATCACATATATAGTGAATGTGATATCACACAGTAGATGTCTGCCCAATATATAGTGCATGTGATAGTCTTGAAAACGGTGCTTATGATGTCATAAATACTAAGGATTGTTGTCATAAAGTGTGGATATGATGTCCTTCGTTATACTGCATAGGATGGCATACGTATGCCACCTGTGATGTCTCACATAGTAGTTGTGTTGCTTTCCACAGAGCGTGTGTTGATGACTTACACGATGAATGTTGATGGCAGATAGAATGTGTTTCAAGTCAGATATAGAGCTAGTGTAGTCATACATTACATTGTGTGTTATCTATAGATTGGATAGGATGTGTCAATAAACAGAGTGGGTGCAGTGATATCGATACAGTGGTAGTGTTGTCATTCATACTCATGTGAGATGTCAGATTATAGAGTATGATGTCCAAAACATAGTAGGTGTCTTTGTCATAGTTACAGTGGCTGTGATGTCACAAGTATAGTGTATGTGATGTCATATACAGTGGGTGAGATGTCATGAATACAGTTGATGGGTGTCGTGAAATACAGTCTTGTGATGTCATAAAGAGTAGGTTGTGATGTCACATAGAATTCATATGATGTCATACATAGAGTGGGTTGATATCAACACATATTGCAAGGTGTTATAATCAATACACTAAGTATGATGCAGGTTACAGTGGAAAGCGATGTCAGATATACTGTGTGTGATGACATGAATACAGAGGGGTGTGATGTCATAGAGTTTTGGGATATCATACAGAGTGGATGTGATGTCATATATAGTTCATATTGGATGTCATATTATATGTGGCTGTGATATCGTATATAAAATATGGGTTTTTATATGATTGATATCTTGGGTGTGATGACCACAGATACAGTTGAATGTGCTGTCAGATATAAATGGGTGTGAGGTGAGATGTAAAGATAGCTTTGATGTCATGGATTAGAGTGATTTGATGTCACACAGCGTGGGGTGGTGAGCGTGTGTATGTAGTGCATATTGTGCGATACATATGAAATGTGTGATGTCCTACATTCAGTGTGTGTTTTAATCGATTAGAGTGGTGGGTCGTGATACACAGATATAGATATGGATGGTCGTCTATGATGTTTCAGATATAGTTGATTGTATTGTCTTAACACAGTGTGTTTGATATCAAGTATAGTGGATCTGAATTACACAAAACAGTGGGTGGGTGTGATGTTACAGATAAATGTGGCTGTGATGTCACAGGTATAGTGGATGAGATGTCATAAAATGTTGGATGTGTGCCATACAGAGGAGATTGATGTCATGAATGCAGTGGTTGTGATGTCATAAATATTGATCATGATGTATAAAGTGTGAATGTGATGTCATGTACAGTGTGTATGATGTCACATGTGTACCAATTGTGACGACTTCCATTGTTGTTGTGATGTCATCGATACAGAGGTACATCGATACACATGTGTGTCATCGTGTGACGACAGAGATATAGTGGCTTGATGTCAATATAGAGGGGGAGATGTCAGGTATAGACATTGTGTTGTCATGAAAGCAGTATGTGTGATATCATATATATTGGATAATGATGTCATAAATATACTGGGTGTGATGTCATACATATAGGGGTGTGATGTCATAAAGAGCTTATGTTATGTCATTACACTGAATATGGTGTCATACACATAGTGTGTGTGATATCTCCAGATCGATTGGACAGACGTGTGGTATATTTAATACACTGGGTCTGATGACACAGATACAGTGGATGCAGTGTCAGATAGAGTGGGTGAGCATGGCAGATATAACGTTTGTGTTGTCATGTGTGTGATCTCATATATAGCGTCTGTGATGTCATGAATGCAATGGATGTAATGTGATGACTACAATGGTGTGAAAATCATAAGAGTGGATGTGACGTTATGTGTAGTGCATAAGATGTCATACATAAACTGGGTGTGTGAATGTCACGTATATACAGTTCTTCAGAGATCATCAATAGAGTGGTTGTGATGACACAGATACAGTGGATGCAATGTCAGATAGTGGGAGTGACAGAGTTGCGATATCATGGGTACAGTGCATTTGCTGTCATAAGTAATGTGGTGTGATCTCATAAAATGTGGGATGTGATGCCTTATAATAGTGTATGTGATGTTAAACAATATAGTTGGTGTGATGTCATACCTACCAAGGTTGTGATATGATGGAAAGAGTGTGTGTGAGACACAGATACAGTTTCTGCAATGCCACAAATAGAGTGAATATGATGATTTATACAATGGATATGATGTCATCATATTTAGTCGATGAGATTCATAAATACAGATGGTATGATAATCATTCAATACAGTGGATGTGATGACAGAGATACGTGGATATGATGTCAAATTATACTGGGTGTGATGTACTTAGAAATGTTGGTTAGTTGATGTCATAAAGGGAAGCGTGTGATGTCTAAGAAAAGTCTATGGTGCAAAAGATGTTATACATATGCCGGGTGTGATGTCATACCGAGTGGCTAGAGTGGGTGTGATGTTGTCAACAGAGTGGGTGTTAATGACATTAGTGGTTGTGATGTCACATGTGTAGGTGTATATGTTTCCCTGCATACTGGATGTGGTTTCATATATAGAGGTTGCGTGTCATTACGTTCATCCAGTATTGTGATGATTATAAAGCGTGGTAGATGTGATGTTATATATAGTGCGTATGATGATCACCCTATATAGTGGGTGTGATGATGTCATACAAAAGTGGTGTTGATAGTCCCTGGAGAGGTTGTGGTGACAAAGATAGAGTGGGTGAGCGATGTCATGCCCTGAAGTGGATGTGACATAAAAAAGCGGTTTGTTAGATAGCATGGATGATTGATGTCATCTGTAGTGCAAATATTGTCATACTTACATATGCTGAGGGTGGTGTCATCAACACACAGTGTTGTGATGTCATATATACTGGGTATGATGTCATAAATATAGTGGATATGATGTCACAGATATAGTGGATGTGATATCATACATATATTGGCTGTGATATTCGATAGAGCGGGTGTGATGACACAGATACAGTGCACTGTGAGGTCAGATAATGTGGATATGATGTCATATATGCTGGAATTGAAGTCATACATAAAGTGTGTTGTGTTAAAAGAGTGATTCGTGTGATGTCATATGTATTACATATGATTTCAGACAAATTGTGGAGGTGATGTCATAGCAAAACACTGGGTTTGATAAAAATCGATTACATTGGGTGTGATGACACAATACAGTGGGTGTGATATAGACACAGTGGCTGTGAAGCCACGCAATGGTTGTGTGGTCATAAACACTCATGTGTGATGCCATATAAAGTAGATATATGTCATAAACGTAGTGTGTGTGATATCATAGAAACAGTCATTGTGAGAAGTCACATATATAGTGAATGTGATATCACACAGTAGATGACACTACATGCCAAATATAGTGCATGTGATGTCTTGAAAACAGTGCATATGATGTCATAAATACTAAGGATTGTTGTCATAAAGTGTGGATATGATGTCCTGTATACTGATAGGATGGCATAGTATGCCACCAGCCTGTGATGTTCATATAGTAGTTGTGTTGCTCTTCCACATGAGCGCGTGTGTGTGATGACTTACACGATGAAATGTGATGGCAGATAGAATGTGTTTCAAGTCAGATATAGAGCTAGTGTAGTCATACATACATTGTGTGTGATATCATATAGATTGGATATGATGTCATAAAACACAGAGTGGGTGCGAGATATAAGATACAGTGGTAGTGTTGTCATTGTCATACACCATGTGAGATGTCAGATATACGAGTATGATGTTAAAACATAGTAGGTGTCTTGTCATAGTTACAGTGGCTGTGATGTCACAAGTATATAGTGTATGTGATGTCATATACAGTGGGTGAGATGCCATGAATACAGTTGATGGAAGATGTCGTGAAATACAGTCTTGTGATGTCATAAAGAGTAGGGTGATGTCACATAGAATTCATATGATGTCATACATATAGTGGGTTTGATATCACACATATTGCAGGTGTTATAATCAATTACACTAAGTAGTGATGCAGGTACAGTGGAAGCGATGTCAGATATACTGTGTGTGATGACATGAATACAGGGGTGTGATGTCATAGAGTTTTGGGGATATCATACAGAGTGGATGTGATGTCCAAAATATATAGTTCATAGGATGAGTCATATATATTGTGGCTGTGATATCGTAATACAATAGGGTTTTTATGATTGATAATCTGGGTGTGATGACACAGATACAGTGAATGTGCTGTCAGATATAATGGTGTGAGGTGAGATAAATTTAGCAGCTTTGATGTCATGGATAGAGTGATTTTTTGATGTCACAACAGCGTGGGGTGATGTCGTATGTAGTGCATATTGTGCCATACATATGAAAATGTGTGATGTCCTACATTCATTCATTGTGTGTGTTTTATATCATCGATACAGTGGGGTGTGATCACACAGATATAGATATGGATGGTATGATGTCAGATATAGTTGATTGTATTGTCTTAACACAGTGTGTTTTGATATCAAGTATAGTGGATCTGAATTTCACAAACACAGTGGGTGTGATGTTACAGATAAAGTGGCTGTGATGTCACAGGTATAGTGGATGAGATGTCATAAATGTTGGATGTGATGCCATACAGAGGAGATCTGATGTCATGAATGCAGTGGTTGTGATGTCATAAATATTGATCACTGATGTCAAAAAGTGTGAATGTGATGTCATGTACAGTGTGTATGATGTCACATGTGTACCAATTGTGACGACTTCCATGCTTGTTGTGATGTCATCGATACAGAGGTACATCGATACACATGTGTGTGTCATCTGTGTGATGACAGAGATATAGTGGCTCTGATGTCAATTATAGTGGGGGAGATGTCAGGTATAGACATTGTGTTGTCATGAAAGCAGTATGTGTGATATCATATATATTGGATATGATGTCATAAATATACTGGGTTGTGATGTCATACATATAGGGGTGTGATGTCATAAAGAGCTTATGTTATGTCATTCACACTGAATATGGTGTCATACACATAGTGTGTGTGATATCATCCAGACAGTGGGTGTGGTATAATTAATCATGGGTCTGATGACACAGATACAGTGGATGCAGTGTCAGAAAGAGTGGGTGAGATGGCAGATATAACGTTTGTGTTGTCATGTGTGTGATCTCATATATAGCGTCTGTGATGTCATGAATGCAATGGATGTAATGTGATGATTGACTACAATGGTGTGAAATCATAAAGAGTGGATGTGACGTTATGTGTAGTGCATAAGATGTCATACATAAACTGGGTGTGATGTCATATATACAGTTCTTCAGAGATCATCAATAGAGTGGTTGTGATGACACAGATACAGTGGATGCAATGTCAGATAGTGGGAGTGATATCATGGGTACAGTGCATTTGCTGTCATAAGTAATGTGGTGTGATCTCATAAAATGTGGATGTGAGGCCTTATATAGTGTATGTGATGTTAAACATATAGTTGGTGTGATGTCATACCTACCAAGGTTGTGATATGATGGAAAGAGTGTGTGTGAGACACAGATACAGTTTCTGCAATGCCACAAATAGAGTGAATATGATGATTTATACAATGGATATGATGTCGTCATATATAGTCGATGAGATTTCATAAATACAGATGGTATGATATCATCAATACAGTGGATGTGATGACAGAGATACCGTGGATATGATGTCAAATATACTGGGTGTGATGTCTTAGAAATGTGTTGGTGTGATGTCATAAAGTGAGCGTGTGATGTCTTCTATGGTGCAAAAGATGTTATACATATGCCGGGTGTGATGTCATACCGAGAGTGGGTGTGATGTTGTCAACAGAGTGGGTGTAATGACACACATTAGTGGTCGTGATGTCACATGTGTAGTGTATATGTTTCCCTGCATACTGGATGTGGTTTCATATATAGAGGTTGCGCTGTCATACGTCCAGTATTGTGATGATATAAGCAGTGGATGTGATGTTATATATAGTGCGCATGATATCACCCATAGAGTGGGTATGATGTCATACAAAAGTGGCTGTGATATCCCTGGAGAGGTTGTGGTGACAAAGATAGAGTGGGTGCGATGTCATGCCTGAAGTGGATGTGACATAAAAAAATACTGCGGTTTGCTTAGATAGCATGGATGTGATGTCATCTGTAGTGCAAATATTGTCATACCTATGCTGAGGGTGG
>JAJLRB010000229.1:0-15474 GCA_020976825.1 Odocoileus hemionus
ATCATATGCACTGGTTTTCAAAGACATCACATTGCCACTTTATATGGCATGTCATCCTACTGGTGTGATATCACATTCACTATAATATGTGACTTCCACACAATGACTGTTTTCTATGATAATCACACACATCTACGTTTTATGACATAATCTACATTTATATGGCATCACACAGGAGTGTTTATTTGGACCACACCAAAAACCATTGCGTGCTTCACAGCCACTGTGTCTGATATCACACCCACTGTATTAGTGTCCATCACAAACACCTAGAAGAAAATCAAACAAAAAAAAAAAACAAAAAAACACAACCCAATGTATCAATTTTCTATCAAACCCATTGTTTGTATGACATCACCTTCCACAAATTTGTGCTGAAATATATGTAATACAAATACTGACATCACACAATCACTCTTTTGACATCACACCACTTTATGTATGACTCAATTCCAGCATATATGACATCATATCCACTATATCTGACCTCACGTGCACTGTATCTGTGTCATCACACCCGCTCTATCGTGAATATCACAGCCAATATATGTTATGTATGATATCACATCCACTATATCTGTGACATATGACAATATTTGCACTACAGATGACATCACATCCATGCTATCTAAGCAAATGCCGCAGTATTTTTTATGTCACATCCACTTCAGGGCATGACATCGCACCCCACTGTATCTTTGTCATCACAACCTCTCCAGGGATATCACAGCCACTTTTGTATGACATCATACCCACTATATGGGTGATATCATACGCACTATATATAACATCACATCCACTGCTTATATCATCACAATACTGGACGTATGACAGCGCAACCTCTATATATGAAACCACATCCAGTATGCAGGGAAACATATACACTACACATGTGACATCACACAACCACTAATGTGTGTCATTACACCCACTCTGTTGACAACATCATCACACCCACTCTCTGTATGACATCACACACCCGGCATATGTATAACACATCTTTTGCACCATAGAAGACATCACACGCTCACTTTATGACATCACACCAACATTTCTAAGACATCACACACCCAGTATATTTGACATCATCATATCCACGGTATCTCTGTCATCACACATCCACTGTATTGATGATATCATACCATCTGTATTTATGAAATCTCATCGACTATATATGATGACATCATATCCATTGTATAAATCATCATATTCACTCTATTTGTAGCATTGCAGAAACTGTATCTGTGTCTCACACACACACTCTTTCCATCATATCATAAACCTTGGTAGGTATGACATCACACCAACTATATGTTTAACATCACATACACTATATAAGGCATCACATCCACATTTTATGAGATCACACCACATTACTTATGACAGACAGCAAATGCACTGTACTGTACCCATGATACTCACTCCCACTATCTGACATTGCATCCACTGTATCTGTGTCATCACAACCACACTCTATTGATGATCTCTGAAGAACTGTATATATGACATCACACCCAGTTTATGTATGACATCTTATGCACTACACATAACGTCACATCCACTCTTTATGATTTCACACCATTGTAGTCATCACATTTCCATCCATTGCATTCATGACATCACAGACGCTATATATATGAGATCACACACATGACAACACAAACGTTATATCTGCCATCTCACCCACTCTATCTGACACTGCATCCACTGTATCTGTGTCATCAGACCCAGTGTATTAATTATACCACACCCACTGTCTGGATGATATCACACACACTATGTGTATGACACCATATTCAGTGTGAATGACATAACATAAGCTCTTTATGACATCACACCCCTATATGTATGACATCACACCCAGTATATTTATGACATCATATCCAATATATATGATATCACACATACTGCTTTCATGACAACACAATGTCTATACCTGACATCTCCCCCACTATATTTGACATCAGAGCCACTATATCTCTGTCATCACACAGATGACACACACATGTGTATCGATGTACCTCTGTATCGATGACATCACAACAAGCATGGAAGTCGTCACAATTGGTACACATGTGACATCATACACACTGTACATGACATCATCACATTTCACACTTTATGACATCAGTGATCAATATTTATGACATCACAACCACTGCATTCATGACATCAGATCTCCTCTGTATGGCATCACATCCAACATTTATGACATCTCATCCACTATACCTGTGACATCACAGCCACTTTATCTGTAACATCACACCCACTGTGTTTGTGAATTCATATCCACTATACTTGATATCAAACACACTGTGTTAAGACAATACAATCAACTATATCTGACATCATACCATCCCATATCTATATCTGTGTGATCACACCCACTGTATCGATGATAAAACACACACTGAATGTAGGACATCACACATTTTCATATGTATGGCACAATATGCACTACATACGACATCACCCCACACGCTGTGTGACATCAAATCACTCTATCCATGACATCAAAGCTAATTTATCTCACCTCACACCCATTATATCTGACAGCACATTCACTGTATCTGTGTCATCACACCCAGATTATCAATCAAATAAAAACCCTATTGTATATACGATATCACAGCCACAATATATATGACATCCTATGAACTATGTATATGACATCACATCCACTCTGTATGATATCCCAAAACTCTATGACATCACACCCTCTGTATTCATGTCATCACACACAGTATATCTGACATCGCTTCCACTGTACCTGCATCACTACTTAGTGTATTGATTATAACACCTGCAATATGTGTGATATCAAACCCCCACTATATGTATGACATCATATGAATTCTATGTGACATCACACCTACTCTTTTATGACATCACAAGACTGTATTTCACGACATCCCATCAACTGTATTCATGACATCTCACCCACTGTATATGACATCACATACACTATACTTGTGACATCACAGCCACTGTAACTATGACAAGACACCTACTATGTTTTTAGACATCATACTCGGTATATCTGACATCTCACATGGTGTAATGAATGACAACACTACCACTGTATCTGATATCACTCCTGCACCCACTCTGTTTATGACATCATATCCAATCTATATGATATCAACACACAATGTATGTATGACTACACTAGCTCTATATCTGACTTGAAACACATTCTATCTGCCATCACATTCATCGTGTAAGTCATCACACACGCTCTGTGGAAAGCAACAACAACTACTATGTGAGACATCACAGGTGGCATACGTATGCCATCCTATGCAGTATACAGGACATCATATCCACACTTTATGACAACAATCCTTAGTATTTATGACATCATCATAGCACCGTTTTCAAGACATCACATGCACTATATATGGCATGTCATCTACTGTGTGATATCACATTCACTATATATGTGACTTCTCACAATGACTGTTTCTATGATATCAGACACACACACTACGTTTATGACATATCTACTTATACCGGTTTTATAATGGCATCACACAGAGTGTTATGACCCACACAACCATTGCGTGCTTCACAGCCACTGTGTCTGATATCACACCTAACCCACTGTATTTTGTGTCATCAACACCCAATGTATCAATTTTATCAAACCCAGTGTTTGTATGACATCACCTCCACAATTTGTCTGAAATCATATGTAATACATATGACATCACAATCACTCTTTACGACATCCACACCATTTATGTATGACTTCAATTCCAGCATATATGACATCATATCCACTATATATCTGACCTCACGTGCACTGTATCTGTGTCATCACACCCGCTCTATCGAATATCACAGCCAATATATGTATGATATCACATCCACTATATCTGTGACATCATATCCACTATAGTATTTATGACATCATACCCAGTATATATGACATCACAACACTGTGTGTTGATGACACCACCCTCAGCATAGCTTATCATGACAAATATTTGCACTACAGATGACATACACATTCCATGCAATATCTAAGCAAACCCGCAGTATTTTTTATGTCACATCCACTTCAGGGATGACATCGCACCCCACTGTATCTTTGTCACAGCATCAACCTCTCCAGGGATATCACAGCCACTTTTGTATGACATCTAACCACTATATGGGTGATATCATCGCGCACTATATATAACATCACTCCACTGCTTATATCATCACAATACTGGACGTATTGACAGCGCAACCTCTATATATGAAAACCACATCCAGTATGCAGGGAAACATATACACTACACATGTGACATCACACCCACTAATGTGTGTCATTACACCCACTCTGTTGACAACATCACACCCTAGTACTCTCTGTATGACATCACACCCGGCATATGTATGTATAATCATCTTTTGCACCATAGAAGACATCACACGCTCACTTTTATGACATCACACCCAACATTTCTAAGACATCACACCCAGTATATTTTTGACATCATATCCACGGTATCTCTGTCATCACATCCACTGTATTGATGATATCATACCATCTGTATTTATGAAATCTCATCGACTATATATGATGACATCATATCCATTGTATAAATCATCATATTCACTCTATTTTGTAGCATTGCAGAAACTGTATCTGTGTCTCACTACACACACTTTCTTCCATCAGATTATCACAACCTTGGTAGGTATGACATCACACCAACTATATGTTTAACATCACATACACTATATAAGGCATCACATCCACATTTTATGAGATCACACCACATTACTTATGACAGCAAATGCACTGTACCCATGATAGACACTCCCACTATATCGACATTGCATCCACTGTATCTGTGTCATCACAACCACTCTATTGATGATCTCTGAAGAACTGTATATTATGACATCACACCCAGTTTATGTATGACATCTTATGCACTACACATAACGTCACATCCACTCTTTATGATTTCACACCATTGTAGTCATCACATTACATCCATTGCATTCATGACATCACAGACGCTATATATGAGATCACACACATGACAACACAAACGTTATATCTGCCATCTCACCACTCTTATCTGACACTGCATCCACTGTATCTGTGTCATCAGACCCAGTGTATTAATTATACCACACCCACTGTCTGGATGATATCACACACACTATGTGTATGACACCATATTCAGTGTGAATGACATAACATAGCTCTTTATGACATCACACCCTATATGTATGACATCACACCCAGTATATTATGACATCATATCCAATATATATGATATCACACATACTGCTTTCATGACAACACAATGTCTATACCTGACATCTCCCCCTCTATATTTGACATCAGAGCCACTATATTCTCTGTCATCACACAGATGACACACACATGTGTATCGATTGTACCTCTGTATCGATGACATCACAACAAGCATGGAAGTCGTCACAATTGGTCACACATGTGTGACATCATACACACTGTACATGACATCACATTCACACTTATGACATCAGTGATGATCAATATTTATGACATCAACAACCACTGCATTCATGACATCAGATCTCATCTCTGTATGGCATCACAATCCAACATTTATGACATCTCATCAACTATAACTGTGACATCACAGCCACTTTATCTGTAACATCACACCCACTGTGTTTGTGAATTCAGATCCACTATACTTGATATCAAAACACACTGTGTTAAGACAATACAATCAACTATATCTGACATCATACCATCCATATCTATATCTGTGTGATCACAACACACTGTATCGATGATAAAACACACACAGCTGAATGTAGGATAATTCACACAGTTTTCATATGTGTATGGCACACAATATGCACTACATACGACATCACCCCCACGCTGTGTGACATCAAATACACTCTATCCATGACATCAAAGCTAATTTATCTCACCTCACACCCATTATATCTGACAGCACATTCACTGTATCTGTGTCATCACACCCAGAATATCAATCATAAAAACCCTATTGTATGTACGATATCACAGCCTACAATATATATGACATCCTATGAACTATATATGACATCACATCCACTCTGTATGATATCCCAAAAAACGCTCTATGACATCAACATCACACCCTCTGTATTCATGTCATCACACACAGTATATCTGACATCGCTTCCACTGTACCTGCATCACTACTTAGTGTATTGATTATAACACCTGCAATATGTGTGATATCAAACCACTATATGTATGACATCATATGAGAATTCTATGTGACATCACACCTACTCTTTATGACATCACAAGACTGTATTCACGACATCCCATCAACTGTATTCATGACATCTCACCCACTGTATATGACATCACATACACTATACTTGTGACATCATCACAGCCACTGTAACTATGACAAGACACCTACTATGTTTTTAGACATCATACTCGGTATATCTGACATCTCACATGGTGTATGAATGACAACACTACACTACCACTGTATCTGATATCACTGCCCCACTCTGTTTATGACATCATATCCAATCTATATGATATCACACACAATGTATGTATGACTACACTAGCTCTATATCTGACTTGAAACACATTCTATCTGCCATCACATTCATCGTGTAAGTCATCACACACGCTCTGTGGAAAGCAACACAACTACTATGTGAGAGACATCACAGGTGGCATACGTATGCCATCCTATGCAGTATATACAGGACATCATATCCACACTTTATGACAAACAATCCTTAGTATTTATGACATCATAAGCACCGTTTTCAAGACATCACATGCACTATATATGGCATGACATCTACTGTGTGATGTCACATTCACTATATATGTGACTTTCTCACAATGACTGTTTCTATGATATCACACACACTACGTTTATGACATATCTACTTTATATGGCATCACACAGAGTGTTATGACCACACAACCATTGCGTGCTTCACAGCCACTGTGTCTGATATCACACCCACTGTATTTGTGTCATCACACCCAATGTATCAATTTTATCAAACCCAGTGTTTGTATGACATCACCTCCACAATTTGTCTGAAATCATATGTAATACATATGACATCACAATCACTCTTTTACGACATCACACCACTTTATGTATGACTTCAATTCCAGCATATATGACATCATATCCACTATATCTGACCTCACGTGCACTGTATCTGTGTCATCACACCCGCTCTATGAATATCACAGCCAATATATGTATGATATCACATCCACTATATCTGTGACATCATATCCACTATATTTATGACATCATACCCCAGTATATATGACATCACAACACTGTGTGTTGATGACACCACACTCAGCATAGGTATGACAATATTTGCACTACAGATGACATCACATCCATGCTATCTAAGCAAACCGCAGTTATTTTTTATGTCACATCCACTTCAGGCATGACATCGCACCCACTGTATCTTTGTCACCACAACCTCTCCAGGGATATCACAGCCACTTTTGTATGATCATCATACCCACTATATGGGTGATATCATGCGCACTATATATAACATCACATCCACTGCTTATATCATCACAATACTGGACGTATGACAGCACAACCTCTATATATGAAACCACATCCAGTATGCAGGGAAACATATACACTACACATGTGACATCACAACCACTAATGTGTGTCATTCCATTACACCCACTCTGTTGACAACATCACACCCCCACTCTCTGTATGACATCACACCCGGCATATGTATAACATCTTTTGCACCATAGAAGACATCACACACGCTCACTTTATGACATCACACCAACACTTTCTAAGACATCACACCCAGTATATTTGACATCATATCCACGGTATCTCTGTCATCACATCCACTGTATTGATGATATCATACCATCTGTATTTATGAAATCTCATCGACTATATATGACGACATCATATCCATTGTATAAAACATCATATTCACTCTATTTGAGCATTGCAGAAACTGTATCTGTGTCTCACACACACTCTTTCCATCATATCACAACCTTGGTAGGTATGACATCACACCAACTATATGTTTAACAGGTCACATACACTATATAAGGCATAACACATCCACATTTTAGGACACAGGTTGGCATGGCTCACTGTATCTGTGTCAACACAACCACTCTAGTTTGATGATCTCTGAAGAATACTGATACTAAATAATATGACATCACACTTCCAGTTTTATGTATGACATTCTTATGCACTACACATATACGTCACAGTCCACTCTTTATTGATTTCACACCTTTGTTAGTCATCACATTACATCCATTGCATTCATGACATCACATGGACAGACGCTATATATGAGATCACACACATGAAAACAACAAACGTTATATCTGCCATCTCACCCACTTATCTCTGACACTGACACTGGCATCCACTGTTGGTATCTGTGTCATCAGAACCCAGTGTATTAATTATACCACACCCACTGTCCCTGGATGATAGGATCACACACACTATGTGTATGACACCATATTCAGTGTGAATGACATAACATTAAGCTCTTCTTTATGACATCACACCCCTATATGTTATGAACATCACACTCCAGTATATTATATGAATCAATATCCAATATATTATGATATCACACATACTGCTTTCATGACAAACACAATGTCTATACCTGAACATCTACCCCCCACTATATTTGACATCAGAGCCCACATATCTACATGTCATCACACAGATGAAAAAATTGACAACACAACATGTGTATCGATTGTACTCTCTCTGATATCGATGAAACAATCACAACAAGCATAGGAATGTCCGTCACAATTGGTACACATGTGACATCATCATACACACGTGTACATGACATCACATTTCACACTTTATGACGTCAGTGATCAATATTTATGACATCACAACACTGCATTCATGATCATCAGATCTTCCTCTATATGGCATCACATCCAACATTTTATGACACCATCTCATCCACTATACCTGTGAGAGATCACAGCCACTTTATCTGTAACATCACACCCACTGTGTTTGTGAATTCAGATCCACTATACTTATATATCAAACACATCTGTGTCAGAAGACAATACAATCAAACTATATCTGACATCTATAATACCATCCATATCTAGATTCTGTGTGACGTCACACCCCACTGTATCGATGATAAAATCACAAGACACACTGAATGTAGGACATCATACACATTTATATGTATGGCACAATATGCATACATACGACATCACCCCCCACAGCTGTGTGACATCAAATCAATCCTATCCATCGACATCAAAGCTAATAATCTCACCTCACACCCATTATATCTGACAGAGCACATTCACTGTATCTGTGTCATCACAACCCAGATTATCAAGTTCATAAAACTTACTATTGTTATGTACAATATTCAACTGCCACAATTTATATGGACAATCATATGAAACTATATATGACATCACATCCACTCTGTATAAAGATATCCAAAACTCTATGACATCACACCCTCCTGTATTCATGTCTCACACACAGTATATCTGACATCGCTTCCACTGTACCTGCATCACTACTTAGTGTATTGATTATAACACCTGCAATATAGTGTGATATCAAACCCAGCTCTATGTATGGACATCCATATGAATTCTATGTGACCATCACACACCTACTCTTTATGACATCACAAGAGACTGTATCATTCACGGACGCATCCATCAACTGTATTCATGACATCTCACCCACTGTATATGATCATCACATACACTATACTTGTGACACTCACAGCCACTGTAACCTTACTATGACAAGAACACCTAACTATGTTTTAGACCTATCATACATCGGTATATATCTGACATCTCACAGTGGTGTATGAGAATGACAACACTACCACTGTAATCTGATATCACTGCACCCACCACTCTGTTTTTATGACATCATATCCAACTTATCTATATGATATCACACACATATGTATGTATGACTACACTAGCTTATATATCTTGACTTGAAAACTCATTTCTATTAAGGCCATCACATTCATCGTGTAAGTCATCACAACACGCTCTGTGGAAAACAACAACAGAACTAACTATGTGAGGACATCACAGGTGGGCATACTATATGCCATCCTATGCAGTATACAGGTCATATATCCACACTTTATGTATGACAAACAATCCTTAGTATTTATGACATATATGCACTGTTTTCAAGACATCATACATGCAACTATATTTTGGCAATGTCATCTACTGTGTGATATCACATTCACTATATATGTGACTTCTTCACAATGACTGTTTTCTATGATATCACACACACTACGTTTATGACCATATCTTTTTTATATGGCATCACACAGAGTGTTTATGACCACACAACCATTGCGTGCTTCACAGCCACTCTGTGTCTGTATACCACACCCACTGTATTTGTGTCATCACACCCAATGTATCAAATTTTATCAAACCCAGTGTTTGTAGGTTTGTTTATGACATCACCTCCACAATTTTGTCTGAAATCATATGTAATACATATGACATCACAATCACTCTTTACGACATCACACCACTTTATGTATGACTTCAATTCCAGCAGACCTAGCTTATTATGACATCATATCCACTAGCATATCTGACCTCACTGTGCACTGTATCTGTGTCATCACACCGAGCGCTCTATCTGAATATCACAGCCAATAATATGTATGATATCACATTCCACTAGTATCTGTGGACATCATATATCATATAACTTTTTTATGACATCATACCCAGTATATATCGACATCACAACACTGTTGTGTTGATACACCACACTCAGCCATAGGTATGACAATATTTGCACTACAGATGACATCACATCCATGCTATCTAAGCAAACCACTGAGTAAAGTTTAGTTTTTTTATTTTGTCAACATTACCACTTCAGGCATGACATCAACACCCACTGTATCTTTGTCATCACAACCTCTCCAGGGATATCACAGCCACTTTTGTATGACATCATACCACTATATGGGTGATATCATACGCACTATATATAACATCACATCCACTGCTTTTATTCCTCATCACAATAACTGGACGTTTATATGACAGCGCACCTAACCTCAAATATTATGCGAAACCACATCCAGTATGCAGGGAGAAAACATATACACTATACACATGTGACATCACACCCACTAATGTGTGTCATTACACCCACTCTGTTGACAACATCACACCCACTTCTCTGTATGATCATCACACCAGGCATAGGCATATGTTAAACATCTTTTGCACCATAGAAGACATCACACGCTCAATTTATGACATTCACACCAACATTTCTAAGACCCGTCATCACACCCAGTATATTTTGACATCATCATCCACGGTATCTCTGTCATCACATCCACTGTATTGATGATATCATACCATCTGTATTTATGAAAAATCTCATCGACTATATATGACGACATCATATCCATTGTATAAATCATCATATTCACTCTATTTGTAGCATTGCAGAAACTGTATCTGTGTCTCACACACACTCCTCTTTTTCCATCATATTATCATCACAACCTTGGTAGGTATGACATCACACCAACTATATATTTTAACATCACATACACTATATAAGGCATCACATCCACATTTTATGTAAGATACACACACATTACTTATGACAGCAAATGCACTGTACCCATTGATATCACTCCCACTATCTGACATTGCATCCACTGTATCTGTGTCATCACAACCACTCTATTGATGATCTCTGAAGAACTGTATATATGACATCACACCCAGTTTATGTATGACATCTTATGCACTACACATAACGTCACATCCACTCTTTATGATTTCACACCATTGTAGTCATCACATTACATCCATTGCATTCATGACATCACAGACGCTATATATGAGATCACACACCATGACCAACACAAACGTTATATCTGCCATCTCACCCACTCTATCTGACACTATGCATTCCACTGTATCTGTGTCATCAGACCCAGTGTATTAATTATACCACACCATCCCACTGTCTGGATGATATCACACACACTATGTGTATGACACCATATTCAGTGTGAATGACATAACATAAGCTCTTTATGACATTCATCACATACCCCTATATGTTATGACATCATCACATGCCCCAGTATATTTATGACATCATATCCAATATATATGATATCACACATACTGCTTTCATGACAACACAATGTCTATACCTGACATCTCCCCCACTATATTTGACATCAGAGCCACTATATATCTCTGTCATCACACAGATGACACACACATGTGTATCGATGTACCTCTGTATCGATGACATCACAACAAGCATGGAAATGTCGTCACAATTGGTACACATGTGACATCATCATACACACTGTACATGACATCACATTCACACTTTATGACATCAGTGATCAATATTTATGACATCACAACCACTGCATTCATGACATCAGATCTCCTCTGTATGGCATCACATCACATCCAACATTTATGACATCTCATCATCACTATACCTGTGACATCACAGCCACTTTATCTGTAACATCATCACACCCACTGTGTGTTTGTGAATTCATATCCACTATACTTGATATCAAACACACTGTGTGTTAAGACAATACAATCAACTATATCTGACATCATACCATCCATATCTATATCTGTGTGATCACAACCCACTGTATCGATGATAAAACACACACACTGAATGTAGGACATCACACATTTCATATGTATGGCACAATATGCACTACATACGACACATCACACCCCACGCTGCTGTGACATCAAATCACACTCTATCCATGACATCAAAGCTAATTTATCTCACACTCACAATCCCCCATTATATCTGACAGCACATTCACTGTATCTGTGTCATCACACCCAGATTATATCAATCATAAAAAACCTCATATTGTATGTACGATATCACAGCCCACATATATATATGACATCCTATGAACTATATATTGACATCACATCCACTCTGTCATGTGATATCAAAAAACTCTATGACATCACACCCTCTGTATTCATGTCATCACACACAGTATATCTGACACCATCGATTCCACTGTACCTGCATCACTACTTAGTGTATTGATCTTTAACAGACACTTGCAATACTGTGTGATTATCAAACCACTATATGTATGACATCATATGAATTCTATGTGACATCACACTACTCTTTATGACATCACAAGACTGTCGATATTGCACGACATTCCATCCATCGAAAATGTAATTCATTGCCAGATCTCACCCCACTGTATATGAACATCACATACACTATAACTTGTGACATCACAGCCACTGTAACTAATGACAAAGATACACCTACTATGTTTTGACATCTATAACTCGGTATAGTCTGACATCTCCACACTGGTGTATGAATGACAACACTTCCACTGTATCTGATATCACTGCACCCACTCTGTTTTATGACATCATATCCAATCTAATTCTATCGTGACTATCACACACAATGTATGTATGACTACACTAGCTCTATATACTGACTTGAAACACATTCTATTCTGCCATCACATTCATCGTGTAAAGTCACATCACACACGCTCTGTGGAAAGCAAACACAACTACTATGTGAGACATCACAGGTGGCGCATACGTATGCCATCCTATGCAGTCATACAGGAACTCATATCCACACTTTACGACAAACAATCCTTAGTATTTATGACAATCATATGCATGTTTTCAAGACATCACATGCACATATATTATGGCATGACCATCTACTGTGTGAGATGCATCACATTCACTATATATGTGACTTCTCACAATGACTGTTTCTATGATATCACAACACACTACGTTTATGACATAACTCTACACTTTATATGGCAATCACACAGAAGTGCTTTATGAGTCCTCACCCACACAACCATTGCGTGCTTACACAAGCCACTGTGTCTGATTATCACACCCACTGTATTTGTGTCATCACACCCAATGTATCATAATTTATCTAAAACCCTAGTGTTTGTATGACATCACCTCCACAATTTGTCTGAAATCATTATGTAATACAATATGGCAGTTCACAATCACTCTTTATGACATTCACACCAACTTTATGTATGACTTCTGTAATTCCAGCTAATATATGACAATCATATCCAATATATCTGACCTCACGCTTTGTGCACTGACTTTATCTGTGTCATCACACCCGCTCTATCGAATATCACAGGACCATATGAATTATGTTGATATCAATCCACTGTATCTGTGACATCATATCCACTATATTTATTGACATCATTACCCAGTTATTTATGACATCACAAACACTGTGTGTTGATGACACCACCACTCAGCATAGGTATGACAATATTTGCACTACAGATGGGACATAAACTTTCATCCATGCTATCTAAGCAAAACCGCAGTATTTTTTTTATGTTCACATCCACTTTCAGGCTACGACATCGCACCCACTGTACTGGCTTTGTCCATCACAACCTTTCTCAGGGATATCACAGACACTTTTGTATGAAATCATACCCACGTATATGGGTGATATCATACGTTTTACTATTATATAACATCACATTGTTTCCACTGCTTAAATATCATCACATACATACTGGACGTGTATGACAGCGCAACTCCTTATATATGAAAACCACATCCAGGATGCAGGGAAACATATACACTACACATGTGACATCACAACCCTTATGTGTGTCATTACACCACTCTGTTGATCAACATCACACCCACATCTCTGTATGACATCACACCCGGTCATATGTACAACATCTTTTGCACCATAGAAGACATCACACGCTCACTTTATGACATCACACCAAACATTTCTAAGACATCACACCCAGTATATTTGACATTCATATTCCACGGTATCTCTGTCATCACATCCACTGTATTGTTATGATATTACATTACCATCTGTATTTTATGAAATCTCATCGACTATATTATGACGACATCATATCCATTGTATAAATCATCATATTCACTCTATTTGTTAGCATTGCAGAAAAACTGTATCTGTGTCTCACACACACTCTTTCCATCATATCACCAAACCTTGGTAGGTTATGACATCATCACACCAACTATATGTTTAACATCACATACACTTTATATAAGGCATCACATCCACATTTTATGAGATCACACCACATTTACTTATGACAGCAAAATGCACTGTACCATGATATCACTCCCACTATCTGACATTGCATCCACTGTATCTGTGTCATCACAACCACTCTATTGATGATTCTCTGAAGAACTGTATATATGACCATCACACCCAGTTTATGTATGACATCTTATGCACTACCACATAACGTCACATCCCACTCTTCTATGATTTCACACCATTGTAGTCATACTCACATTACATCCATTGCATTCATGAA
>JAJLRB010000230.1:0-10000 GCA_020976825.1 Odocoileus hemionus
TTTTGTCTTAAAGTGTTGCTCTGATGAGCTTTGTGTTCCTCTGGCCTTTGGACGGTGTTCTCGTGAATTCTCTGTTGTTGTTTAAAGGAAGTCAAACCACTTCTCCTGTTTGATGGGTAATGTGGGATGGCTCTGGAGCCAATGCAGGGCAATCGGGCCTAACCTTGAGAGGATTATGGGTACACGGATCTCTTTCGTGTTGCTGCGGTGACCTCAGGGCCCCTTTAGACATGTGAGAGTGTTCTTTGGGATTATCTCTTCTTCCATCCAGGAAGTCCAGGCTCCTTTTGTGTTTGATGTGGAACAAGGAATTGCTCTGCACCCAATGCAGGGGAATCGGACCTCATCAGCCGGCGAGGGGGAAGTCTCGCGGTTTTTCTCGAGTTGCGGCGGGAAGCAGGGGTGTATTCTCGAGTTAGAACTTGGATGGCCCTTTAAAATTCGAGTTTGTTCAGCGAAGTCAGGACTCATGTCTAGTTGCCAGGGACTCCTCGAGATTTTCATCGAGGCTTGGCAGGGCAATCTGGATGCCTCTTTAGGTGAGACTTGAGACCCAGGGTCCCTTTCAGTTCCCACAGTGACTGTCGGATTCCTATCAATTTTTAAGAGGACTCAGCTACTTGTCCTTTGGACGCATTGAAGTCCAAGTTCCTCTCGAAATTTCAAGGGGATGTGAATCCTCCTGTCGAGATGAGTCGGGGAACTTGTGGTTACCCTAAAGTCTCCACAGGGTATTCACCCATCTCTTCATCTTCGGAGATGAAAGACTAGCCTGCATTCAAATCACTGGAGGGAAATCCGGCCATATTTCGAGTCACGGCATCTCGGTGTTCATTCCACGTGAGGCAGGAAACTCAGGGTCCCTCTCAGATAACTATAGCTAAGAGAGGCCTCCTCTTCAGATGCGTGTGAAAAGGTGCATTCCTCTTGAGTCAAAAATAGGGACTCAGCACTCATCTGCAGATGATTTGGGGTACCAGGGGCTTTTCCTGAGAGGGTGCGCTGAACTTGGTGTTCCTCTGGACTCTATTTTACTTATCTAGAGCAATCAATTAATATCTTGTATGTTAGCATTTTATAGATCATTGAACATATTTATCAAATCATATTATATTGTACATACGTCCATTCCAGTCCAAATCTATACTTATATCCATTAAGAACTCAAAATCTCTTTAGCTCTTCTGAAAGAAAATCCCCTTGTCAGACTAAGCCAATGTTCAGCAATTAATGCTGTAAAATCCTAATTCATTTGGAAATGACCCAGCCATCCAACAAATTTCTACTACTTAGTTCAGCACAACTCCAACAAGCTGGGTCACTCAGATCTCAAGAGACAACTCCAGATTACAGAGAATATATCATTTTATCAAAAATAGAATTCTTTTTAATAGAGATTATCTAAAAGTTTTCATCTCACCTATAAATTTATATCTATATCTATATTTATATATATATATATATATATATATATATATATATATATATATATACATATAAAGACTTATCTTTTTTTGGACAATCGTATCGTACCCCAAACAAAGGCATAACAAAAGTATTATAAAATGTTCATGACTCAAGAAAAGTCTCTACTAGTTTAACAAATAATTATATTGAAATCACATTCACAATTAAATAAACATTATACCGAACTTTGAACACCCTTCAGTTCGTGAAATGCTGAAACCAAATAAAGCCCATTAACTCCACACTATCTAAAAAAAAAATATACATTGAAACTTAGATAATTTTAGATACATTGATTAGAGTATGGGAAGAAGCATTATCTAGTCTAGCTTAAAAATTAATGTATCTTTTCATTAGTTTCCAACAAAGAGACTTTTGCTGTTGCGACTGTTGGCAGAGGAGAAGCATTTGGAACAGCCAGGGCACGGCTAGCAAGAAAATTATGAGATATTTTGTAATGTTTTAATTGAGCCTTTTGTAAAGTGTAATAATTTAATTTATATGTTTATAATAAGTGTTTTGTCTGTTGCTGAATATTGAAAGGGCTAGAATATACCTTTAAATGGCAGAATTACAGCCTTAATAAGAGCGCATAGGGGCTAGAGATCAATTGGAATAGTTTTTCCTTGTTTGGCTGCTCATTTAACATTTTCTTTGACCCGGAACCATATTTATAAGTCAAAACTGCATTTATGAGGAATCTAACGGTTATGTTCAACTACTGTTTGAAGGCAAGCCTCTATTCATTGGAGTGAAACCAGAAGTCCCTGAAATGTAAAGAAGTGTTGAAGTAAAGCAGAAAAATGATGCGGCTGGCCAGCTTTTTAAGCCAAGCCTCAGTATTTACAGACCTCAATATATCCATGAGTCACTTCCCCCGATATAGCACGTATACCAGTGTCCCTGTTCTTTGGCCATATTTACTGGAGCCCTTTAATGGACCGGTACCTTGTGGTACAGAGTTACCGATCAGAAAGTAAAAGAGACAAGGAGGCTGATATCCTTTGCTTTACACAAAGGACCAATATTGTCCTTGACACAGGGCTTGCATCACTCACCAAGGTACCAGGCACCCTCTTGGGTGGGTGTTACAAGTCCGGGCAGAAAAGTCAGCACGACGGGTCTCCACGCTCCAGAAAGTCAGCCAGAAAAAGATAGTGACAGAGAGAGAAAGAGAGAGAGAAAAAAAAAAAAAAAAAAAAAAAAAAAACCCGGGGACCTAAGCTCTAATGGAACAAAGGTGCTTTAATGATTTTTCTATGAGTATATACAGGCTACAGTACAAGAAACTTCTATCAGGAATGATAGAGTTCAGCAAACAAAACATACTGCAACGGTTCCCAAGGGAACAAGGAGTAATGTTAGTCACAAGGTCAGGAGACAATCCATATCTCAAGAAAGGGGAAGAGGACTAGGCAGTTTTGTCTTAAAGTGTTGCTCTGATGAGCTTTGTGTTCCTCTGGCCTTTGGACGGTGTTCTCGTGAATTCTCTGTTGTTGTTTAAAGGAAGTCAAACCACTTCTCCTGTTTGATGGGTAATGTGGGATGGCTCTGGAGCCAATGCAGGGCAATCGGGCCTAACCTTGAGAGGATTATGGGTACACGGATCTCTTTCGTGTTGCTGCGGTGACCTCAGGGCCCCTTTAGACATGTGAGAGTGTTCTTTGGGATTATCTCTTCTTCCATCCAGGAAGTCCAGGCTCCTTTTGTGTTTGATGTGGAACAAGGAATTGCTCTGCACCCAATGCAGGGGAATCGGACCTCATCAGCCGGCGAGGGGGAAGTCTCGCGGTTTTTCTCGAGTTGCGGCGGGAAGCAGGGGTGTATTCTCGAGTTAGAACTTGGATGGCCCTTTAAAATTCGAGTTTGTTCAGCGAAGTCAGGACTCATGTCTAGTTGCCAGGGACTCCTCGAGATTTTCATCGAGGCTTGGCAGGGCAATCTGGATGCCTCTTTAGGTGAGACTTGAGACCCAGGGTCCCTTTCAGTTCCCACAGTGACTGTCGGATTCCTATCAATTTTTAAGAGGACTCAGCTACTTGTCCTTTGGACGCATTGAAGTCCAAGTTCCTCTCGAAATTTCAAGGGGATGTGAATCCTCCTGTCGAGATGAGTCGGGGAACTTGTGGTTACCCTAAAGTCTCCACAGGGTATTCACCCATCTCTTCATCTTCGGAGATGAAAGACTAGCCTGCATTCAAATCACTGGAGGGAAATCCGGCCATATTTCGAGTCACGGCATCTCGGTGTTCATTCCACGTGAGGCAGGAAACTCAGGGTCCCTCTCAGATAACTATAGCTAAGAGAGGCCTCCTCTTCAGATGCGTGTGAAAAGGTGCATTCCTCTTGAGTCAAAAATAGGGACTCAGCACTCATCTGCAGATGATTTGGGGTACCAGGGGCTTTTTTTCCTGAGCTGGTGCGCTGAACTTGGTGTTCCTCTGGACTCTATTTTACTTATCTAGAGCAATCAATTAATATCTTGTATGTTAGCATTTTATAGATCATTGAACATATTTATATCAAATCATATTATATTGTACATACGTCCATTCCAGTCCAAATCTATACTTATATCCATTAAGAACTCAAAATCTCTTTAGCTCTTCTGAAAGAAAATCCCCTTGTCAGACTAAGCCAATGTTCAGCAATTAATGCTGTAAAATCCTAATTCATTTGGAAATGACCCAGCCATCCAACAAATTTCTACTACTTAGTTCAGCACAACTCCAACAAGCTGGGTCACTCAGATCTCAAGAGACAACTCCAGATTACAGAGAATATATCATTTTATCAAAAATAGAATTCTTTTTAATAGAGATTATCTAAAAGTTTTCATCTCACCTATAAATTTTTATATCTATATCTATATATTATATTTATATATATATATATATATATATATATATATATATATATATATATATATACATATAAAGACTTATCTTTTTTTGGACAATCGTATCGTACCCCAAACAAAGGCATAACAAAAGTATTATAAAATGTTCATGACTCAAGAAAAGTCTCTACTTTTAACAAATAATTATATTGAAATCACATTCACAATTAAATAAACATTATACCGAACTTTGAACACCCTTCAGTTCGTGAAATGCTGAAACCAAATAAAGCCCATTAACTCCACACTATCTAAAAAAAAAATATACATTGAAACTTAGATAATTTTAGATACATTGATTAGAGTATGGGAAGAAGCATTATCTAGTCTAGCTTAAAAATTAATGTATCTTTTCATTAGTTTCCAACAAAGAGACTTTTGCTGTTGCGACTGTTGGCAGAGGAGAAGCATTTGGAACAGCCAGGGCACGGCTAGCAAGAAAATTATGAGATATTTTGTAATGTTTTAATTGAGCCTTTTGTAAAGTGTAATAATTTAATTTATATGTTTATAATAAGTGTTTTGTCTGTTGCTGAATATTGAAAGGGCTAGAATATACCTTTAAATGGCAGAATTACAGCCTTAATAAGAGCGCATAGGGGCTAGAGATCAATTGGAATAGTTTTTCCCTTGTTTGGCTGCTCATTTAACATTTTCTTTGACCCGGAACCATATTTATAAGTCAAAACTGCATTTATGAGGAATCTAACGGTTATGTTCAACTACTGTTTGAAGGCAAGCCTCTATTCATTGGAGTGAAACCAGAAGTCCCTGAAATGTAAAGAAGTGTTGAAGTAAAGCAGAAAAAATGATGCGGCTGGCCAGCTTTTTAAGCCAAGCCTCAGTATTTACAGACCTCAATATATCCATGAGTCACTTCCCCCGATATAGCACGTATACCAGTGTCCCTGTTCTTTGGCCATATTTACTGGAGCCCTTTAATGGACCGGTACCTTGTGGTACAGAGTTACCGATCAGAAAGTAAAAGAGACAAGGAGGCTGATATCCTTTGCTTTACACAAAGGACCAATATTGTCCTTGACACAGGGCTTGCATCACTCACCAAGGTACCAGGCACCCTCTTGGGTGGGTGTTACAAGTCCGGGCAGAAAAGTCAGCACGACGGGTCTCCACGCTCCAGAAAGTCAGCCAGAAAAAGATAGTGACAGAGAGAGAAAGAGAGAGAGAAAAAAAAAAAAAAAAAAAAAAAACCCGGGGACCTAAGCTCTAATGGAACAAAGGTGCTTTAATGATTTTTCTATGAGTATATACAGGCTACAGTACAAGAAACTTCTATCAGGAATGATAGAGTTCAGCAAACAAAACATACTGCAACGGTTCCCAAGGGAACAAGGAGTAATGTTAGTCACAAGGTCAGGAGACAATCCATATCTCAAGAAAGGGGAAGAGGACTAGGCAGTTTTGTCTTAAAGTGTTGCTCTGATGAGCTTTGTGTTCCTCTGGCCTTTGGACGGTGTTCTCGTGAATTCTCTGTTGTTGTTTAAAGGAAGTCAAACCACTTCTCCTGTTTGATGGGTAATGTGGGATGGCTCTGGAGCCAATGCAGGGCAATCGGGCCTAACCTTGAGAGGATTATGGGTACACGGATCTCTTTCGTGTTGCTGCGGTGACCTCAGGGCCCCTTTAGACATGTGAGAGTGTTCTTTGGGATTATCTCTTCTTCCATCCAGGAAGTCCAGGCTCCTTTTGTGTTTGATGTGGAACAAGGAATTGCTCTGCACCCAATGCAGGGGAATCGGACCTCATCAGCCGGCGAGGGGGAAGTCTCGCGGTTTTTCTCGAGTTGCGGCGGGAAGCAGGGGTGTATTCTCGAGTTAGAACTTGGATGGCCCTTTAAAATTCGAGTTTGTTCAGCGAAGTCAGGACTCATGTCTAGTTGCCAGGGACTCCTCGAGATTTTCATCGAGGCTTGGCAGGGCAATCTGGATGCCTCTTTAGGTGAGACTTGAGACCCAGGGTCCCTTTCAGTTCCCACAGTGACTGTCGGATTCCTATCAATTTTTAAGAGGACTCAGCTACTTGTCCTTTGGACGCATTGAAGTCCAAGTTCCTCTCGAAATTTCAAGGGGATGTGAATCCTCCTGTCGAGATGAGTCGGGGAACTTGTGGTTACCCTAAAGTCTCCACAGGGTATTCACCCATCTCTTCATCTTCGGAGATGAAAGACTAGCCTGCATTCAAATCACTGGAGGGAAATCCGGCCATATTTCGAGTCACGGCATCTCGGTGTTCATTCCACGTGAGGCAGGAAACTCAGGGTCCCTCTCAGATAACTATAGCTAAGAGAGGCCTCCTCTTCAGATGCGTGTGAAAAGGTGCATTCCTCTTGAGTCAAAAATAGGGACTCAGCACTCATCTGCAGATGATTTGGGGTACCAGGGGCTTTTCCTGAGCTGGTGCGCTGAACTTGGTGTTCCTCTGGACTCTATTTTACTTATCTAGAGCAATCAATTAATATCTTGTATGTTAGCATTTTATAGATCATTGAACATATTTATCAAATCATATTATATTGTACATACGTCCATTCCAGTCCAAATCTATACTTATATCCATTAAGAACTCAAAATCTCTTTAGCTCTTCTGAAAGAAAATCCCCTTGTCAGACTAAGCCAATGTTCAGCAATTAATGCTGTAAAATCCTAATTCATTTGGAAATGACCCAGCCATCCAACAAATTTCTACTACTTAGTTCAGCACAACTCCAACAAGCTGGGTCACTCAGATCTCAAGAGACAACTCCAGATTACAGAGAATATATCATTTTATCAAAAATAGAATTCTTTTTAATAGAGATTATCTAAAAGTTTTCATCTCACCTATAAATTTATATCTATATCTATATTTATATTTATATATATATATATATATATATATAATATATATATATATATACATATAAAGACTTATCTTTTTTTGGACAATCGTATCGTACCCCAAACAAAGGCATAACAAAAGTATTATAAAATGTTCATGACTCAAGAAAAGTCTCTACTAGTTTAACAAATAATTATATTGAAATCACATTCACAATTAAATAAACATTATACCGAACTTTGAACACCCTTCAGTTCGTGAAATGCTGAAACCAAATAAAGCCCATAAACTCCACACTATCTAAAAAAAAAATATACATTGAAACTTAGATAATTTTAGATACATTGATTAGAGTATGGGAAGAAGCATTATCTAGTCTAGCTTAAAAATTAATGTATCTTTTCATTAGTTTCCAACAAAGAGACTTTTGCTGTTGCGACTGTTGGCAGAGGAGAAGCATTTGGAACAGCCAGGGCACGGCTAGCAAGAAAATTATGAGATATTTTGTAATGTTTTAATTGAGCCTTTTGTAAAGTGTAATAATTTAATTTATATGTTTATAATAAGTGTTTTGTCTGTTGCTGAATATTGAAAGGGCTAGAATATACCTTTAAATGGCAGAATTACAGCCTTAATAAGAGCGCATAGGGGCTAGAGATCAATTGGAATAGTTTTTCCTTGTTTGGCTGCTCATTTAACATTTTCTTTGACCCGGAACCATATTTATAAGTCAAAACTGCATTTATGAGGAATCTAACGGTTATGTTCAACTACTGTTTGAAGGCAAGCCTCTATTCATTGGAGTGAAACCAGAAGTCCCTGAAATGTAAAGAAGTGTTGAAGTAAAGCAGAAAAATGATGCGGCTGGCCAGCTTTTTAAGCCAAGCCTCAGTATTTACAGACCTCAATATATCCATGAGTCACTTCCCCCGATATAGCACGTATACCAGTGTCCCTGTTCTTTGGCCATATTTACTGGAGCCCTTTAATGGACCGGTACCTTGTGGTACAGAGTTACCGATCAGAAAGTAAAAGAGACAAGGAGGCTGATATCCTTTGCTTTACACAAAGGACCAATATTGTCCTTGACACAGGGCTTGCATCACTCACCAAGGTACCAGGCACCCTCTTGGGTGGGTGTTACAAGTCCGGGCAGAAAAGTCAGCACGACGGGTCTCCACGCTCCAGAAAGTCAGCCAGAAAAAGATAGTGACAGAGAGAGAAAGAGAGAGAGACAAAAAAAAAAAAAAAAAAAAAAAAAAAACCCGGGGACCTAAGCTCTAATGGAACAAAGGTGCTTTAATGATTTTTTCTATGAGTATATACAGGCTACAGTACAAGAAACTTCTATCAGGAATGATAGAGTTCAGCAAACAAAACATACTGCAACGGTTCCCAAGGGAACAAGGAGTAATGTTAGTCACAAGGTCAGGAGACAATCCATATCTCAAGAAAGGGGAAGAGGACTAGGCAGTTTTGTCTTAAAGTGTTGCTCTGATGAGCTTTGTGTTCCTCTGGCCTTTGGACGGTGTTCTCGTGAATTCTCTGTTGTTGTTTAAAGGAAGTCAAACCACTTCTCCTGTTTGATGGGTAATGTGGGATGGCTCTGGAGCCAATGCAGGGCAATCGGGCCTAACCTTGAGAGGATTATGGGTACACGGATCTCTTTCGTGTTGCTGCGGTGACCTCAGGGCCCCTTTAGACATGTGAGAGTGTTCTTTGGGATTATCTCTTCTTCCATCCAGGAAGTCCAGGCTCCTTTTGTGTTTGATGTGGAACAAGGAATTGCTCTGCACCCAATGCAGGGGAATCGGACCTCATCAGCCGGCGAGGGGGAAGTCTCGCGGTTTTTCTCGAGTTGCGGCGGGAAGCAGGGGTGTATTCTCGAGTTAGAACTTGGATGGCCCTTTAAAATTCGAGTTTGTTCAGCGAAGTCAGGACTCATGTCTAGTTGCCAGGGACTCCTCGAGATTTTCATCGAGGCTTGGCAGGGCAATCTGGATGCCTCTTTAGGTGAGACTTGAGACCCAGGGTCCCTTTCAGTTCCCACAGTGACTGTCGGATTCCTATCAATTTTTAAGAGGACTCAGCTACTTGTCCTTTGGACGCATTGAAGTCCAAGTTCCTCTCGAAATTTCAAGGGGATGTGAATCCTCCTGTCGAGATGAGTCGGGGAACTTGTGGTTACCCTAAAGTCTCCACAGGGTATTCACCCATCTCTTCATCTTCGGAGATGAAAGACTAGCCTGCATTCAAATCACTGGAGGGAAATCCGGCCATATTTCGAGTCACGGCATCTCGGTGTTCATTCCACGTGAGGCAGGAAACTCAGGGTCCCTCTCAGATAACTATAGCTAAGAGAGGCCTCCTCTTCAGATGCGTGTGAAAAGGTGCATTCCTCTTGAGTCAAAAATAGGGACTCAGCACTCATCTGCAGATGATTTGGGGTACCAGGGGCTTTTCCTGAGCTGGTGCGCTGAACTTGGTGTTCCTCTGGACTCTATTTTACTTATCTAGAGCAATCAATTAATATCTTGTATGTTAGCATTTTATAGATCATTGAACATATTTATCAAATCATATTATATTGTACATACGTCCATTCCAGTCCAAATCTATACTTATATCCATTAAGAACTCAAAATCTCTTTAGCTCTTCTGAAAGAAAATCCCCTTGTCAGACTAAGCCAATGTTCAGCAATTAATGCTGTAAAATCCTAATTCATTTGGAAATGACCCAGCCATCCAACAAATTTCTACTACTTAGTTCAGCACAACTCCAACAAGCTGGGTCAC
>JAJLRB010000230.1:15000-16930 GCA_020976825.1 Odocoileus hemionus
TAATGGACCGGTACCTTGTGGTACAGAGTTACCGATCAGAAAGTAAAAGAGACAAGGAGGCTGATATCCTTTGCTTTACACAAAGGACCAATATTGTCCTTGACACAGGGCTTGCATCACTCACCAAGGTACCAGGCACCCTCTTGGGTGGGTGTTACAAGTCCGGGCAGAAAAGTCAGCACGACGGGTCTCCACGCTCCAGAAAGTCAGCCAGAAAAAGATAGTGACAGAGAGAGAAGAGAGAGAGAAAAAAAAAAAAAAAAAAAAAAAAACCCGGGGACCTAAGCTCTAATGGAACAAAGGTGCTTTAATGATTTTTCTATGAGTATATACAGGCTACAGTACAAGAAACTTCTATCAGGAATGATAGAGTTCAGCAAACAAAACATACTGCAACGGTTCCCAAGGGAACAAGGAGTAATGTTAGTCACAAGGTCAGGAGACAATCCATATCTCAAGAAAGGGGAAGAGGACTAGGCAGTTTTGTCTTAAAGTGTTGCTCTGATGAGCTTTGTGTTCCTCTGGCCTTTGGACGTGTGTTCTCGTGAATTCTCTGTTGTTGTTTAAAGGAAGTCAAACCACTTCTCCTGTTTGATGGGTAATGTGGGATGGCTCTGGAGCCAATGCAGGGCAATCGGGCCTAACCTTGAGAGGATTATGGGTACACGGATCTCTTTCGTGTTGCTGCGGTGACCTCAGGGCCCCTTTAGACATGTGAGAGTGTTCTTTGGGATTATCTCTCTTCTTCCATCCAGGAAGTCCAGGCTCCTTTTGTGTTTGATGTGGAACAAGGAATTGCTCTGCACCCAATGCAGGGGAATCGGACCTCATCAGCCGGCGAGGGGGAAGTCTCGCGGTTTTTTCTCGAGTTGCGGCGGGAAGCAGGGTGTATTCTCGAGTTAGAACTTGGATGGCCCTTTAAAATTCGAGTTTGTTCAGCGAAGTCAGGACTCATGTCTAGTTGCGAGGGACTCCTCGAGATTTTCATCGAGGCTTGGCAGGGCAATCTGGATGCCTCTTTAGGTGAGACTTGAGACCCCAGGGTCCCTTTCAGTTCCCACAGTGACTGTCGGATTCCTATCAATTTTTAAGAGGACTCAGCTACTTGTCCTTTGGACGCATTGAAGTCCAAGTTCCTCTCGAAATTTCAAGGGGATGTGAATCCTCCTGTCGAGATGAGTCGGGGAACTTGTGGTTACCCTAAAGTCTCCACAGGGGATTCACCCATCTCTTCATCTTGGGAGATGAAAGACTAGCCTGCATTCAAGTCACTGGAGGGAAATCCGGCCATATTTCGAGTCACGGCATCTCGGTGTTCATTCCACTTGAGGCAGGAAACTCAGGGTCCCTCTCAGATAACTATAGCTAAGAGAGGCCTCCTGTTCATGTGCGTGTGGAAAGGTGCATTCCTCTTGAGTCAAAAAATAGGGAATCAGCTCTCATCTCGAGATGATTTGGGGTACCCAGGGGCTTTTCTTGATTTGGTGTGCTGAACTTGGTGTTCCTCTGGACTCTATTTTACTTATCTATAGCAATCAATTAATATCTTGTATGTTAGCATTTTATAGATCATTGAACATATTTATCAAATCATATTATATTGTACATACGTCCATTCCAGTCCAAAATCTATACTTATATTCATTAAGAGCTCAAAATCTCTTTAGCTCTTCTGCAAGAAAATCCCCTTGTAAGAGTAAGCCAATGTTCAGCAATTAATGCTTTAAAATCCTAATTCATTTGGAAATGACCCAGCCATCCAACAAATTTCTACTACTTAGTTCAGCACAACTCCAAAAGCTGGGTCACTCAGATCTCAAGAGACCACTCCAGATTACAGAGAATATATCATTTTATCAAAAATAGAATTCTTTTAAATAGAGATTATCTAAAAGTTTTCATCTCACCTATAAATTTATATTATATCTAT
>JAJLRB010000231.1:0-41803 GCA_020976825.1 Odocoileus hemionus
TTATAAATCATAAAAAACCTATTGTACGTACGATATCACAGCCACAATATATTATGGCATCATATGAATTATATATGACATCACAATCCACTCTATATATCCCAAAACTCGGTGACATCACAAAACCCTCTGTATTCATGTCATCACACAGAGTATAACTGACATCGCTTTCCACTGTACCTGCATCGCTACTTAGTGTATTGATTATAACAACGGCAATATGTGTGATATCAAACCCACTATATGTATGACATCTTATGAATTCTATGTGACATCACACCCACTCTTTATGACATCACAAGACTGTATTCACGACATCGACATTCACTGTATTCATGACATCTCACCCACTGTATATGACATCACAAAACACTATACTTGTGACATCACAGCCACTGTAAACTATGACAAGGCACTTACTATGTTTTAGACATCATACTCAGTACATCTGACATCTCACATGGTGTATGAATGACAAAAACACTACCACTGTATCTGAATGTCACTTCACCAACTATGTTTATGAACATCATATCCACTCTATATGATATCACACACACTGTATGTATGACTACACTTGCTCTATATCTGACTTGAAAACACATTCTTATTTGCCATCACATTCATCGTATAAGTCATCACACCCGCTCTGTGGAAAACAACACAACTACAATACAATGCATCACAGGTGGCATAGGTATGCCCATCCTTATGCACTATACAGGACAACACAATCCACACTTTATGACAACAATCCTTAGTATTTATGACACATCACATGTGCGCTCTATTTCATGACATCACACGCACTATATACGATATACCATGTCATCTACTGTGTATGATATCACATTCACTATATATGTGACATCAAGCACAATGACTCTATCTATGACATCACACACTCTATGTTTATGACATATCCATTTTACATGGCATCACACGCAGTGTTTATAACAACACAACCGTTGTGTAACTTCACAGCCACTATGTCTGACATCACACAAATATATCTGTGCACAGCAAATGTTATGGCATATGTATAGCATCTATTGCACTATAGAAGAAATCATATCCTCACATTTATGATATCAAACCACCATATTTAAGACATCACACACAGTATATTTGACATCGTATCCACGGTATCTGTGTCATCACAACCACTGTATCGATGATATCACTAAAATTTATTTATGATGATCTCACCCGCTATATATGAAGACATCTTATCCATTGTATACAACAGCATATTCACTCTAGTTGTTACATCAAAGCCACTGAATCTGTGTCTCACACACAATCTTTCCATGATATCACACCCTTTGTATGTATGGCATCACAACCCTGTTTGCATAACATCATAAACACTATATAAGGCATCACATCCACATTTCAGGACACCACACCACATTATTTATGACATCACATGCACTGTACTCATGACATCACTCCGCCTTATCTGACATTGCATCCACTCTATCTGTGTCATCACAACCACTCTATTGATGATCTCAGATCAACTGTATGCATGACATCACACACTTTATGTATGACATCTTATGCACTATACATAACGTTGCATCCACTCTTCATGATTTCACACCATTGTAGTCATCACATTACATCCATTGCATTCATGACATCACAGACACTATATATGAGATCACACACATGACATGACAACACAAACGTTATATCTGCCATCTCACCCACTGTATGTGAGTCTGCATCCACTGTATCTGTGTCATCAGACCCAGTGTATTAATTATACCACACCCACGGTCTGGATGATATCACAAACACTGTATGTATGACAACATATTTAGTGTGAATGACATAGCATAAGCTCTATATGACATCACACCCCTATATGTATGACATCACACCCAGTATATTTATGACACAATATCCAATATATATGATACCACACATACTGCTTTCATGACAACAGAACGTCTATACCTGACATCTCACCCACAATATTTGACATAACAGCCACTATATATCTGTCATCACACAGATGACACACACATGTGTATCGATGTACCTCTGTATCGAGGACATCACCACAAGCATGGAAGTCGTCACAATTGGTAGACATATGACATCATACACACTCTACATGACATCATATTCACACTCTATGACATCAGTGATCAATATTTATGAAATCACAATCACTGCATTCATGACATCAGATCTCCTCTATATGACATCCCATCCAACGTTTATGACATCTCATCAACTATACCTGTGACATCACAGCCACTTTATCTGTAACATCACCACCCACTGTGTCTGTGAGTTCATATCCACTATACTTGATATCAAACACACTGTGTTAATACAGTACAACCGCTATATCTGACATCATACCATCCATATCTATATCTGTGTAATCACACCCACGGTATCAATGATAAAACACACACTGAATGTAGGACATCACACATTTCATATGTATGGCACAATATGCACTATATACGGTATCACACCCACGCTGTGTGACATCAAATCACTCTATCCATAACATCAAAGCTAATTTATCTCACCTCACACCCATTATATCTGACAGCACATTCACTGCATCTGTGACATCACACCCAGATTATAAATCATAAAAAACCTATTGTACGTACGATATCACAGCCACAATATATATGGCATCATATGAATTATATATGACATCACATCCACTCTATATATCCCAAAACTCTATGACATCACACCCTCTGTATTCATGTCATCACACAGAGTATATCTGACATCGCTTCCCCTGTACCTGCACCGCTACTTAGTGTATTGATTATAACAACGGCAATATGTGTGATATCAAACCCACTATACGTATGACATCATATGAATTCTATGTGACATCACACCCACTCTTTATGACATCACAAGACTGTATTCACGACATCACATTCACTGTATTCATGACATCTCACCCACTGTATATGACATCACAAACACTATACTTGTGACATCACAGCCACTGTAACTACGACAAGGCACTTACTATGTTTTAGACATCATACTCAGTACAGCTGACATCTCACATGGTGTATGGATGACAACACTACCACTGTATCTGATGTCACTTCACCAACTATGTTTATGACATCATATGCACTCTATATGATATCACACACACTGTATGTATGACTACACTTGCTCTATATCTGACTTGAAACACATTTTATTTGCCATCACATTCATCGCATAAGTCATCACACCCACTCTGTGGAAAACAACACAACTACAATACAAGGCATCACAGGTGGCATAGGTATGCCATCCTATGCACTATACAGGACAACACATCCACACTTTATGACAACAATCCTTAGCATTTATGACATCACATGTGCTCTATTTATGACATCACACGCACTATATACGATATACCATGTCATCTACTGTGTATGATATCACATTCACTATATATGTGACATCACACAATGACTCTATCTATGACATCACACACTCTATGTTTATGACATATCCATTTTACATGGCATCACGCGCAGTGTTATAACAACACCACCGTTGTGTAACTTCACAGCCACTATGTCTGACATCACACCAAATATATCTGTGTCAACACACGCAAATGTACCAATTTTATCTAACCCAGTGTATGTATGACATCACAGCCACTATATGCATGACATCATATGTACTACATATGACATCATATCCACTCTTTATGACCTCACACCACTTTATTTATGACATCAAGTCCACTATACCAGACATTACATCCACTATATCTGACCTCAGGTCCACTGTATCTGTGTTATCACACGCACAGTACCAAAGATATCACAGCCACTCTATGTATGATATCACATCCAGTATACATGTGACATCCTATCCAATCTATTTATGACATCATATACACTATGTATGGCATCACAGCACTGTGTGTGGTTGATACCTCACTCAGCAAATGTATGACATCTTTTGCACTTCAGATGACATCACATCCACTCTATCACACCAAATCTCAGCATTTATGATGCCACATCCTCGTCAGGCATGACATCACACCCAGTGTACCAGACATCGCACCCACTCTATCTTTGCCATCACAACCTCTCCACTGATATCACACCCACTCTTTTCATGACATCACAGTCGGCATATGTATAGCATCTATTGCACTATAGAAGAAATCATATCCTCACATTATGATATCAAACCACCATATTTAAGACATCACACACAGTATATTTGACATCGTATCCACGGTATCTGTGTCATCACAACCACTGTATCGATGATATCACAAAAATTGTATTTATGAGATCTCACCCGCTATATATGAAGACATCTTATCCATTGTATACAACAGCATATTCACTCTAGTTGTTACATCAAAGCCACTGAATCTGTGTCTCACACACAATCTTTCCATGATATCACACCCTTTGTATGTATGGCATCACAACCCTGTTTGCATAACATCATAAACACTATATAAGGCATCACATCCACATTTCAGGACACCACACCACATTATTTATGACATCACATGCACTGTACTCATAACATCACTCCGCCTTATCTGACATTGCATCCACTCTATCTGTGTCATCACAACCACTCTATTGATGATCTCAGATCAACTGTATGCATGACATCACACTCTATGTATGACATCTTATGCACTATACATAACGTTGCATCCACTCTTCATGATTTCACACCATTGTAGTCATCACATTACATCCATTGCATTCATCACATCACAGACACTATATATGAGATCACACACATGACAACACAAACGTTATATCTGCCATCTCACCCACTGTATGTGAGTCTGCATCCACTGTATCTGTGTCATCAGACCCAGTGTATTAATTATACCACACCCACGGTCTGGATGATATCACAAACACTGTATGTATGACAACATATTCAGTGTGAATGACATAGCATAAGCTCTATATGACATCACACCCCTATATGTATGACATCACACCCAGTATATTTATGACACAATATCCAATATATATGATACCACACATACTGCTTTCATGACAACAGAACGTCTATACCTGACATCTCACCCACAATATTTGACATAACAGCCACTATATATCTGTCATCACACAGATGACACACACATGTGTATCGATGTACCTCTGTATCGAGGACATCACCACAAGCATGGAAGTCGTCACAATTGGTAGACATATGACATCATACACACTCTACATGACATCATATTCACACTCTATGACATCAGTGATCAATATTTATGAAATCACAATCACTGCATTCATGACATCAGATCTCCTCTATATGACATCCCATCCAACGTTTATGACATCTCATCAACTATACCTGTGACATCACAGCCACTTTATCTGTAACATCACCACCCACTGTGTCTGTGAGTTCATATCCACTATACTTGATATCAAACACACTGTGTTAATACAGTACAACCGCTATATCTGACATCATACCATCCATATCTATATCTGTGTAATCACACCCACGGTATCAATGATAAAACACACACTGAATGTAGGACATCACACATTTCATATGTATGGCACAATATGCACTATATACGGTATCACACCCACGCTGTGTGACATCAAATCACTCTATCCATAACATCAAAGCTAATTTATCTCACCTCACACCCATTATATCTGACAGCACATTCACTGCATCTGTGACATCACACCCAGATTATAAATCATAAAAAAACCTATTGTACGTACGATATCACAGCCACAGTATATATGGCATCATATGAATTATATATGACATCACATCCACTCTATATATCCCAAAACTCTATGACATCACACCCTCTGTATTCATGTCATCACACAGAGTATATCTGACATCGCTTCCCCTGTACCTGCACCGCTACTTAGTGTATTGATTATAACAACGGCAATATGTGTGATATCAAACCCACTATACGTATGACATCATATGAATTCTATGTGACATCACACCCACTCTTTATGACATCACAAGACTGTATTCACGACATCACATTCACTGTATTCATGACATCTCACCCACTGTATATGACATCACAAACACTATACTTGTGACATCACAGCCACTGTAACTACGACAAGGCACTTACTATGTTTTAGACATCATACTCAGTACAGCTGACATCTCACATGGTGTATGGATGACAACACTACCACTGTATCTGATGTCACTTCACCAACTATGTTTATGACATCATATGCACTCTATATGATATCACACACACTGTATGTATGACTACACTTGCTCTATATCTGACTTGAAACACATTTTATTTGCCATCACATTCATCGCATAAGTCATCACACCCACTCTGTGGAAAACAACACAACTACAATACAAGGCATCACAGGTGGCATAGGTATGCCATCCTATGCACTATACAGGACAACACATCCACACTTTATGACAACAATCCTTAGCATTTATGACATCACATGTGCTCTATTTATGACATCACACGCACTATATACGATATACCATGTCATCTACTGTGTATGATATCACATTCACTATATATGTGACATCACACAATGACTCTATCTATGACATCACACACTCTATGTTTATGACATATCCATTTTACATGGCATCACGCGCAGTGTTATAACAACACCACCGTTGTGTAACTTCACAGCCACTATGTCTGACATCACACCAAATATATCTGTGTCAACACACGCAATGTACCAATTTTATCTAACCCAGTGTATGTATGACATCACAGCCACTATATGCATGACATCATATGTACTACATATGACATCATATCCACTCTTTATGACCTCACACCACTTTATTTATGACATCAAGTCCACTATACCAGACATTACATCCACTATATCTGACGTCAGGTCCACTGTATCTGTGTTATCACACGCACAGTACCAAAGATATCACAGCCACTCTATGTATGATATCACATCCAGTATACATGTGACATCCTATCCAATCTATTTATGACATCATATACACTATGTATGGCATCACAGCACTGTGTGTGGTTGATACCTCACTCAGCAAATGTATGACATCTTTTGCACTTCAGATGACATCACATCCACTCTATCACACCAAATCTCAGCATTTATGATGCCACATCCTCGTCAGGCATGACATCACACCCAGTGTACCAGACATCGCACCCACTCTATCTTTGCCATCACAACCTCTCCACTGATATCACACCCACTCTTTTCATGACATCACAGTCGGCATATGTATAGCATCTATTGCACTATAGAAGAAATCATATCCTCACATTATGATATCAAACCACCATATTTAAGACATCACACACAGTATATTTGACATCGTATCCACGGTATCTGTGTCATCACATCCACTGTATCGATGATATCACAAAAATTGTATTTATGAGATCTCACCCGCTATATATGACGACATCTTATCCATTGTATACAACAGCATATTCACTCTAGTTGTTACATCAAAGCCACTGAATCTGTGTCTCACACACAATCTTTCCATGATATCACACCCTTTGTATGTATGGCATCACAACCCTGTTTGCATAACATCATAAACATATATAAGGCATCACATCCACATTTCAGGACACCACACCACATTATTTATGACATCACATGCACTGTACTCATGACATCACTCCGCCTTATCTGACATTGCATCCACTCTATCTGTGTCATCACAACCACTCTATTGATGATCTCAGACCAACTGTATGCATGACATCACACTCACTTTATGTATGACATCTTATGCACTCTACATAACGTTGCATCCACTCTTCATGATTTCACACCATTGTAGTCATCACATTACATCCATTGCATTCATGACATCACAGACACTATATATGAGATCACACACATGACAACACAAACGTTATATCTGCCATCTCACCCACTGTATGTGAGTCTGCATCCACTGTATCTGTGTCATCAGACCCAGTGTATTAATTATACCACACCCACGGTCTGGATGATATCACAAACACTGTATGTATGACAACATATTTAGTGTGAATGACATAGCATAAGCTCTATATGACATCACACCCCTATATGTATGACATCACACCCAGTATATTTATGACACAATATCCAATATATATGGTACCACACGTACTGCTTTCATGACAACAGAACGTCTATACCTGACATCTCACCCACAATATTTGACATAACAGCCACTATATATCTGTCATCACACAGATGACACACACATGTGTATCGATGTACCTCTGTATCGAGGACATCACCACAAGCATGGAAGTCGTCACAATTGGTAGACATATGACATCATACACACTCTACATGACATCATATTCACACTCTATGACATCAGTGATCAATATTTATGAAATCACAATCACTGCATTCATGACATCAGATCTCCTCTATATGACATCCCATCCAACGTTTATGACATCTCATCAACTATACCTGTGACATCACAGCCACTTTATCTGTAACATCACCACCCACTGTGTCTGTGAGTTCATATCCACTATACTTGATATCAAACACACTGTGTTAATACAGTACAACCGCTATATCTGACATCATACCATCCATATCTATATCTGTGTAATCACACCCACGGTATCAATGATAAAACACACACTGAATGTAGGACATCACACATTTCATATGTATGGCACAATATGCACTATATACGGTATCACACCCACGCTGTGTGACATCAAATCACTCTATCCATAACATCAAAGCTAATTTATCTCACCTCACACCCATTATATCTGACAGCACATTCACTGCATCTGTGACATCACACCCAGATTATAAATCATAAAAAACCTATTGTACGTACGATATCACAGCCACAGTATATATGGCATCATATGAATTATATATGACATCACATCCACTCTATATATCCCAAAACTCTATGACATCACACCCTCTGTATTCATGTCATCACACAGAGTATATCTGACATCGCTTCCCCTGTACCTGCACCGCTACTTAGTGTGTTGATTATAACAACGGCAATATGTGTGATATCAAACCCACTATACGTATGACATCATATGAATTCTATGTGACATCACACCCACTCTTTATGACATCACAAGACTGTATTCACGACATCACATTCACTGTATTCATGACATCTCACCCACTGTATATGACATCACAAACACTATACTTGTGACATCACAGCCACTGTAACTACGACAAGGCACTTACTATGTTTTAGACATCATACTCAGTACAGCTGACATCTCACATGGTGTATGGATGACAACACTACCACTGTATCTGATGTCACTTCACCAACTATGTTTATGACATCATATGCACTCTATATGATATCACACACACTGTATGTATGACTACACTTGCTCTATATCTGACTTGAAACACATTTTATTTGCCATCACATTCATCGCATAAGTCATCACACCCACTCTGTGGAAAACAACACAACTACAATACAAGGCATCACAGGTGGCATAGGTATGCCATCCTATGCACTATACAGGACAACACATCCACACTTTATGACAACAATCCTTAGCATTTATGACATCACATGTGCTCTATTTATGACATCACACGCACTATATACGATATACCATGTCATCTACTGTGTATGATATCACATTCACTATATATGTGACATCACACAATGACTCTATCTATGACATCACACACTCTATGTTTATGACATATCCATTTTACATGGCATCACGCGCAGTGTTATAACAACACCACCGTTGTGTAACTTCACAGCCACTATGTCTGACATCACACCAAATATATCTGTGTCAACACACGCAATGTACCAATTTTATCTAACCCAGTGTATGTATGACATCACAGCCACTATATGCATGACATCATATGTACTACATATGACATCATATCCACTCTTTATGACCTCACACCACTTTATTTATGACATCAAGTCCACTATACCAGACATTACATCCACTATATCTGACCTCAGGTCCACTGTATCTGTGTTATCACACGCACAGTACCAAAGATATCACAGCCACTCTATGTATGATATCACATCCAGTATACATGTGACATCCTATCCAATCTATTTATGACATCATATACACTATGTATGGCATCACAGCACTGTGTGTGGTTGATACCTCACTCAGCAAATGTATGACATCTTTTGCACTTCAGATGACATCACATCCACTCTATCACACCAAATCTCAGCATTTATGATGCCACATCCTCGTCAGGCATGACATCACACCCAGTGTACCAGACATCGCACCCACTCTATCTTTGCCATCACAACCTCTCCACTGATATCACACCCACTCTTTTCATGACATCACAGTCGGCATATGTATAGCATCTATTGCACTATAGAAGAAATCATATCCTCACATTATGATATCAAACCACCATATTTAAGACATCACACACAGTATATTTGACATCGTATCCACGGTATCTGTGTCATCACATCCACTGTATCGATGATATCACAAAAATTGTATTTATGAGATCTCACCCGCTATATATGAAGACATCTTATCCATTGTATACAACAGCATATTCACTCTAGTTGTTACATCAAAGCCACTGAATCTGTGTCTCACACACAATCTTTCCATGATATCACACCCTTTGTATGTATGGCATCACAACCCTGTTTGCATAACATCATAAACACTATATAAGGCATCACATCCACATTTCAGGACACCACACCACATTATTTATGACATCACATGCACTGTACTCATGACATCACTCCGCCTTATCTGACATTGCATCCACTCTATCTGTGTCATCACAACCACTCTATTGATGATCTCAGACCAACTGTATGCATGACATCACACTCACTTTATGTATGACATCTTATGCACTATACATAACGTTGCATCCACTCTTCATGATTTCACACCATTGTAGTCATCACATTACATCCATTGCATTCATGACATCACAGACACTATATATGAGATCACACACATGACAACACAAACGTTATATCTGCCATCTCACCCACTGTATGTGAGTCTGCATCCACTGTATCTGTGTCATCAGACCCAGTGTATTAATTATACCACACCCACGGTCTGGATGATATCACAAACACTGTATGTATGACAACATATTTAGTGTGAATGACATAGCATAAGCTCTATATGACATCACACCCCTATATGTATGACATCACACCCAGTATATTTATGACACAATATCCAATATATATGGTACCACACGTACTGCTTTCATGACAACAGAACGTCTATACCTGACATCTCACCCACAATATTTGACATAACAGCCACTATATATCTGTCATCACACAGATGACACACACATGTGTATCGATGTACCTCTGTATCGAGGACATCACCACAAGCATGGAAGTCGTCACAATTGGTAGACATATGACATCATACACACTCTACATGACATCATATTCACACTCTATGACATCAGTGATCAATATTTATGAAATCACAATCACTGCATTCATGACATCAGATCTCCTCTATATGACATCCCATCCAACGTTTATGACATCTCATCAACTATACCTGTGACATCACAGCCACTTTATCTGTAACATCACCACCCACTGTGTCTGTGAGTTCATATCCACTATACTTGATATCAAACACACTGTGTTAATACAGTACAACCGCTATATCTGACATCATACCATCCATATCTATATCTGTGTAATCACACCCACGGTATCAATGATAAAACACACACTGAATGTAGGACATCACACATTTCATATGTATGGCACAATATGCACTATATACGGTATCACACCCACGCTGTGTGACATCAAATCACTCTATCCATAACATCAAAGCTAATTTATCTCACCTCACACCCATTATATCTGACAGCACATTCACTGCATCTGTGACATCACACCCAGATTATAAATCATAAAAAACCTATTGTACGTACGATATCACAGCCACAATATATATGGCATCATATGAATTATATATGACATCACATCCACTCTATATATCCCAAAACTCTATGACATCACACCCTCTGTATTCATGTCATCACACAGAGTATATCTGACATCGCTTCCCCTGTACCTGCACCGCTACTTAGTGTATTGATTATAACAACGGCAATATGTGTGATATCAAACCCACTATACGTATGACATCATATGAATTCTATGTGACATCACACCCACTCTTTATGACATCACAAGACTGTATTCACGACATCACATTCACTGTATTCATGACATCTCACCCACTGTATATGACATCACAAACACTATACTTGTGACATCACAGCCACTGTAACTACGACAAGGCACTTACTATGTTTTAGACATCATACTCAGTACAGCTGACATCTCACATGGTGTATGGATGACAACACTACCACTGTATCTGATGTCACTTCACCAACTATGTTTATGACATCATATGCACTCTATATGATATCACACACACTGTATGTATGACTACACTTGCTCTATATCTGACTTGAAACACATTTTATTTGCCATCACATTCATCGCATAAGTCATCACACCCACTCTGTGGAAAACAACACAACTACAATACAAGGCATCACAGGTGGCATAGGTATGCCATCCTATGCACTATACAGGACAACACATCCACACTTTATGACAACAATCCTTAGCATTTATGACATCACATGTGCTCTATTTATGACATCACACGCACTATATACGATATACCATGTCATCTACTGTGTATGATATCACATTCACTATATATGTGACATCACACAATGACTCTATCTATGACATCACACACTCTATGTTTATGACATATCCATTTTACATGGCATCACGCGCAGTGTTATAACAACACCACCGTTGTGTAACTTCACAGCCACTATGTCTGACATCACACCAAATATATCTGTGTCAACACACGCAATGTACCAATTTTATCTAACCCAGTGTATGTATGACATCACAGCCACTATATGCATGACATCATATGTACTACATATGACATCATATCCACTCTTTATGACCTCACACCACTTTATTTATGACATCAAGTCCACTATACCAGACATTACATCCACTATATCTGACCTCAGGTCCACTGTATCTGTGTTATCACACGCACAGTACCAAAGATATCACAGCCACTCTATGTATGATATCACATCCAGTATACATGTGACATCCTATCCAATCTATTTATGACATCATATACACTATGTATGGCATCACAGCACTGTGTGTGGTTGATACCTCACTCAGCAAATGTATGACATCTTTTGCACTTCAGATGACATCACATCCACTCTATCACACCAAATCTCAGCATTTATGATGCCACATCCTCGTCAGGCATGACATCACACCCAGTGTACCAGACATCGCACCCACTCTATCTTTGCCATCACAACCTCTCCACTGATATCACACCCACTCTTTTCATGACATCACAGTCGGCATATGTATAGCATCTATTGCACTATAGAAGAAATCATATCCTCACATTATGATATCAAACCACCATATTTAAGACATCACACACAGTATATTTGACATCGTATCCACGGTATCTGTGTCATCACATCCACTGTATCGATGATATCACAAAAATTGTATTTATGAGATCTCACCCGCTATATATGACGACATCTTATCCATTGTATACAACAGCATATTCACTCTAGTTGTTACATCAAAGCCACTGAATCTGTGTCTCACACACAATCTTTCCATGATATCACACCCTTTGTATGTATGGCATCACAACCCTGTTTGCATAACATCATAAACACTATATAAGGCATCACATCCACATTTCAGGACACCACACCACATTATTTATGACATCACATGCACTGTACTCATGACATCACTCCGCCTTATCTGACATTGCATCCACTCTATCTGTGTCATCACAACCACTCTATTGATGATCTCAGACCAACTGTATGCATGACATCACACTCACTTTATGTATGACATCTTATGCACTATACATAACGTTGCATCCACTCTTCATGATTTCACACCATTGTAGTCATCACATTACATCCATTGCATTCATGACATCACAGACACTATATATGAGATCACACACATGACAACACAAACGTTATATCTGCCATCTCACCCACTGTATCTGAGTCTGCATCCACTGTATCTGTGTCATCAGACCCAGTGTATTAATTATACCACACCCACGGTCTGGATGATATCACAAACACTGTATGTATGACAACATATTTAGTGTGAATGACATAGCATAAGCTCTATATGACATCACACCCCTATATGTATGACATCACACCCAGTATATTTATGACACAATATCCAATATATATGGTACCACACATACTGCTTTCATGACAACAGAACGTCTATACCTGACATCTCACCCACAATATTTGACATAACAGCCACTATATATCTGTCATCACACAGATGACACACACATGTGTATCGATGTACCTCTGTATCGAGGACATCACCACAAGCATGGAAGTCGTCACAATTGGTAGACATATGACATCATACACACTCTACATGACATCATATTCACACTCTATGACATCAGTGATCAATATTTATGAAATCACAATCACTGCATTCATGACATCAGATCTCCTCTATATGACATCCCATCCAACGTTTATGACATCTCATCAACTATACCTGTGACATCACAGCCACTTTATCTGTAACATCACCACCCACTGTGTCTGTGAGTTCATATCCACTATACTTGATATCAAACACACTGTGTTAATACAGTACAACCGCTATATCTGACATCATACCATCCATATCTATATCTGTGTAATCACACCCACGGTATCAATGATAAAACACACACTGAATGTAGGACATCACACATTTCATATGTATGGCACAATATGCACTATATACGGTATCACACCCACGCTGTGTGACATCAAATCACTCTATCCATAACATCAAAGCTAATTTATCTCACCTCACACCCATTATATCTGACAGCACATTCACTGCATCTGTGACATCACACCCAGATTATAAATCATAAAAAACCTATTGTACGTACGATATCACAGCCACAATATATATGGCATCATATGAATTATATATGACATCACATCCACTCTATATATCCCAAAACTCTATGACATCACACCCTCTGTATTCATGTCATCACACAGAGTATATCTGACATCGCTTCCCCTGTACCTGCACCGCTACTTAGTGTATTGATTATAACAACGGCAATATGTGTGATATCAAACCCACTATACGTATGACATCATATGAATTCTATGTGACATCACACCCACTCTTTATGACATCACAAGACTGTATTCACGACATCACATTCACTGTATTCATGACATCTCACCCACTGTATATGACATCACAAACACTATACTTGTGACATCACAGCCACTGTAACTACGACAAGGCACTTACTATGTTTTAGACATCATACTCAGTACAGCTGACATCTCACATGGTGTATGGATGACAACACTACCACTGTATCTGATGTCACTTCACCAACTATGTTTATGACATCATATGCACTCTATATGATATCACACACACTGTATGTATGACTACACTTGCTCTATATCTGACTTGAAACACATTTTATTTGCCATCACATTCATCGCATAAGTCATCACACCCACTCTGTGGAAAACAACACAACTACAATACAAGGCATCACAGGTGGCATAGGTATGCCATCCTATGCACTATACAGGACAACACATCCACACTTTATGACAACAATCCTTAGCATTTATGACATCACATGTGCTCTATTTATGACATCACACGCACTATATACGATATACCATGTCATCTACTGTGTATGATATCACATTCACTATATATGTGACATCACACAATGACTCTATCTATGACATCACACACTCTATGTTTATGACATATCCATTTTACATGGCATCACGCGCAGTGTTATAACAACACCACCGTTGTGTAACTTCACAGCCACTATGTCTGACATCACACCAAATATATCTGTGTCAACACACGCAATGTACCAATTTTATCTAACCCAGTGTATGTATGACATCACAGCCACTATATGCATGACATCATATGTACTACATATGACATCATATCCACTCTTTATGACCTCACACCACTTTATTTATGACATCAAGTCCACTATACCAGACATTACATCCACTATATCTGACCTCAGGTCCACTGTATCTGTGTTATCACACGCACAGTACCAAAGATATCACAGCCACTCTATGTATGATATCACATCCAGTATACATGTGACATCCTATCCAATCTATTTATGACATCATATACACTATGTATGGCATCACAACACTGTGTGTGGTTGATACCTCACTCAGCAAATGTATGACATCTTTTGCACTTCAGATGACATCACATCCACTCTATCACAACCAAATCTCAGCATTTATGATGCCACATCCTCGTCAGACATGACATCTCACTCACTGTACCAGACTTCGCACCCACTGTATCTTTGCCATCACAACCTCTCCACTGATATCACACCCACTCTTTACAAGACATCACACTCGGCATATGTATGACAACTTTTGCACCATACAAGGTATTCACATCCTCACATTATTCTCACACACTGATATGCATCAAGATTATATGAATCACCACTTAAACCAAAACTTATTGCATCTCACCCCTTCTGTCATCCACGTATTGTGTATCGACCCGTGTACTTACCCACCCAGGTTGATTATACAAACATATTGTATAAACTATAGTTGACATTATAATCTATTGACATCACACCCCCTTATTTGACATCACAATTATTAGACACAATCATTATTACCACCCAACTGTTATGACAACAAACCTTACGGGAACTCACCACAATTGAAACAGCACTATATTTTCATCACACATACACACATTATGTGTATGATGACATACCACAGCATGAGTCTCACAATTGTTATGACATCATACACTCTAATGACACATACCACACTTATGAATCATGTCATATTATGAAACACATTTTTCCTACATCAGATCCATACACCCATCGGGAACACACAACTACTACACAGCCACATGAATACCATCTGCTTACTCAATCCAATTTGAACAAACACTTTGAATACAGTCCTATTGATCATACACCATATTATATTTGTATCAACACGGTATATATAATCACAATATGTGACATCACACATATATTATGCACAACTCTATATGTATACAACCTTTACATAACACTCACACACAAAGCTATTTTATCACACCATATATCTGACACACATCATGATCGTGAAACCATTAACTTAACCTATTGTACGTACGAATCACACCAATATATTGCATCATATGAATTATATGACTAATCCAACTCTATATTCAAATCTATGAAACACCTCTTATCATGTCATCACAAGGTATACATTCACTGTACCACCTACTTAGTGATTACACCATATGTTATTCAACCCTATACATGACATAATATTATTGACATCAACCACTATTTGAATCACAGACTGTTCAAATAATCACGATCATGACATTACATGTATAGAATCACAAAACTATTGTGACACCCACATTATAGACACATTACTATGTTGACACACTGTGGTGAACTCACAGTATGATGACACTTCACTTATCGAGGATTCACATTTATACACAATCCCATTATGATCACACCACGTAGGATGACATCACCCATCGACTGACCATTTTATTTGCCATCACTTCACCTGCCACACATGGGAAAACCACTCATAAGCTCACAGTGGCATAGTATGCATCTATTGCATATAAGAAATAATCCCACTTTATGAAACAACCTACTTTAGAATCAACAGTTATTTATGCTCCACGACTTTACATATCCACTTAGATGATATCCAAATTATTTGGACATCCACAATGACCATATCTATGCATACACACTTTTTGCATATATTAATGCACGCCATGTTTTACCACCACTTTACTTCACCACTTGTTGACACAAAACTGTTCAAACACCATGCCCAATTTATCAACCCATTAGGAACACTCACAATTATGCTACATATGTACTCATGACATCAATCCCCTTTTGACCTCACACCACTTTTTATACAACACATATACCAGACAACATCATAATCACTCATTATGTATTTTATGCACATACAAAGATCACCACTCTTATGATTCACACCGTATCATACTTCATCCATGATTATGATCAAATATATATGTATACTCACACACGTTTTGTACTCACTCCATGTTATGACATCTTCCTTCGTTCAACCACTTTATAACCAACCAGTTATGATTCAAAACACGTGATGACAACAAGTGTAGACATGCACACTCTATTTGCCTAACCTAATGAATCAACCATTTTTATGACACATTCCATATTATGCCACTATGCACTATAGACAACAACCTACTATTAAACCCAATTAAGACTACACACATATATTGCATCTACCAGATGTCACACACATGTGTCGATGTACCTATGTATTGAGATCTCACCCGCTAATGATCTATCTTGTATAACAGCATACACTCTAGTGTACATCAACACTGAATGTGTCAAAAAATTTCCCATGATTCAACTTGTTGTTATGGATCCACCGTTTATACATCTAACAAATATAGGCATCACATCCACTTTCAGACACACACCCATTTTTGGGATCTATCACTTCTATATCACCCACTGTTATCATCTACGTTCTAATCAATCATTATTTCTATCTGTGTATACCCACTTATGATGAACACACTATATAGGCATCCACTTTCATAGATTCACAATGTATATACATACACCATGCTTATACATCAACACTCTATAATCAACAATTACAACCTCAACCTTATATCTGCCATTCACCACTGTTGATCCACCATTTTTTCAAACATGTATTAATTACCACACCACGGTTATTCAAATGATTTATGACAACAATCATTAATATCAAACTCTATATCTCACACCCCTTATTAGCATCCAAGTATATTACACTTCCCTATGACCACTATAGTTTTGATAAAACGCATATGAATCTCAACACATATTGACTTAACATTATACCCTCTTATGACACACACTGTTACGATATCCTGTATCAGGACATCACCATGAAGCTCACAATACTTGAATCATACACACTTAATACAAACACTTCTATGATTAGAATATATAATCATTCACTGCATTCAATGTTTATGACACCTCACGTTTTGATCATTCACAACTGTAATCACACTATCTTATTGTAACATCACACCTGTTTTGTTCTTCCTATATCTTGATAAACACATTTTTCTCAACCATTATCGAATCATACCATCCACTTTTGAACACACCACTATCAATAAACACCACGGTAGGACCCCATTCATATTGCAAATATCACTATATGAACACCACTTTTGACATCAATCTCTATTACATCAAGCATTATCATAACCATTATCTACAGCACATCACTTTGTGACATCACACCAGATTATATCTAAAACATTATTTATACATACCATTAATGGCAATCAGAGTTTAAACACACTTTATATTCCAAATCTGACATCACCCTTATTCTGTCACACAAAAGTTACAACTACCCTGTAACCCACGCACATTATATAAACAGCAATAGGGAATCAACCCACTTTATGACATCAAAATTTTTTGACATCAACCACTTCAGACATCACAGACTATTCGACTCATTCACTGTATCATGATTCACCACTGTAACATCAAACACTATACTGTGACATCACAGCCTTCTAATACACAAGGCACTTCATTTTTGACATCATATCATAGTGACTCCACATGTGTTGGTGAACATACCATTATGCACTTACACTTGTTATGACATCATCACTCTATACACACACTGTATTGACAACTGTCTACGACTAACCATTACCACAATCCCATATCATCCACCCTCTGGAAAACAACAACTCTAGCATCACAGTGGCATAGTATGCCATCTATCTTAAGGAAACAATCCCCTTTATGAAACAACCACATTTTGACATCACACGTTTTTATGACACGACTTATCATTACCATGTCATCTATTGTATATAATTATATTATGGATCCACCTATTATTAGACATCACCATTTTAACATATCATTATGCTCAACGCAGTTTACAACACCAATTTGTATCACACCACTTGTTGATCACAAACCTGTTCAACACACATTACCATTAACCCATTTAGACACACACCACTATTATGACATCATATGTACTACTTACATCAATCCCTTTTGACTCACCACTTTTTGCATCCAACACTATAAGATTAACACTTATCTGACTCATCACTGTTGTCTTATCACCACACATAAGTGCACCCATCTTATGATTCACACCATTATTACATTCATCCATATTATGACATCAAACACTATTATGGCAACACAGCCCCGGTTATACCACTCAAAATGTATTGACTCTTCACTTCGTGCAGCCATATATATACACAATCTAGATTAATCCTCGTAGGATGACATCACAGTGTATGGACATAAACCCTCTATCTTACTACACACCCATGATACATACCCCATTTTTATGACAAAACCCATATTATGACATCATTAGAAACATCCTCATTGAATCACCACATATTTGACATAACACATATATTGCATCGTACCACGGTATCGTGTATCATCCTGTATCGAGATACACAAAAATGTATTAAATGACCTATATAACATCTACCATTGATCAATACACTCTATGACATCAACATAATTTGTCACAACATCTTTCATGAATCAACCCTTATTGGCATCCACCGTTTTACATTCATAAACTAAATTACATCACACCACTTTACGAACCACACCATTATTTATAATCCATCTACTGTATAAACACACTGTTATCGACACCACTTATCTGCATCACACCTCTTTTTGGGAATCCACCACGTATATGATAACTCACTTATGTAGACATATTTCATTAACATTATCACTTTCGTTCACACCATGTGCATCAATACTCATCTCATACATCAAGCATTTATCTCCCCACACCATGACACACAACTATACTGCATCCACCCAGTATAAATCTCATCACTATTGTGTCATCAGCCACAGTATAATTTACAAATTATGAATCACATCATTATTATCAACAATTTATGACATACTGTTATTGCATCACACTATATCATGACATCCCCTTTGACCATATATATTATATACCAATATGGTTTCAACACACGTTATCTTGAATCTACAATTGTGACATCACCACATTATCTGTCATCACAAGATCACCACAATTTATCGCTTACCCTGTATAGACATCACACAACAATTGTCACAATTACAAGACACATACATTAGACATCATACTCATCATGACATCATCAATTGTATGATGCACAACACTGATTCTGATCATCTCCCTATATACATCCATCACTTATAATTCAAAACACTGTAGATCTTATCTTTACATCACACACTTTTTGATCAATTCACATATATCAACACACTGTGGAAACAACACATACGCATCAAACATACTATCTTATCACTTCATGAAACACATCCATTAGAACATCTACATTTATTGAGCACATTCCCTTTATACTACACAACGTTACTAAATACTTATTAACTCAAACTATTATTACTCCACAATTTATCTGACACACACACTCATTTGACATACCATTTAATCATAACATTGTTACATACACCTGTATAGCCATATTGAATTTAATATATCTCACAAATCCAATTTATCTAACCCTGTATTATGCCACAGTTATTGAATCTTCTTACTGCACCACTTTTTGATTAACACCATTATATGGATATCAACCACTATACGATTACATCATATATCTGGATCACCACTTTTTGACACAAGACGTAAGAATCACACACTCTATATGATCCACCCATGATATGACATCTACAACTATTATACATCATACACATGTATCGACAAGCACTTTGTTAACTCTACAAGTAGACTGCTCATGAATCACATTTATACACCACCACTATCGATACTACCACTAGTATGACATCAACATTTAGAATCCACCCTTTTATACATCCAATCTCCTGAACCTTATCCACTTCATGCATAAGTCATAACCATCTTGCATAAAAAATATACATCACATTGATAACCACCTATAATACAGACAACACACAAATTTTGACACATCCTTATTTGATCAACATGTCATTTTTCACAAAATATTAGATTACCATTATAGTTGTATCCATTTATAAACACAATTACTCTATTTACATCAACACTATTTTTACATACCATTTTCATGCATCACCCAGGTTTAACAACACCGTTTGTAACTCAACACTTTACATCACACCAACATTCTGGCACCCCCATGTAATTTATCTACCATGTATATACATCCACCCTTATGCATTGCATCATATTTTTATCAACCACTCTTATGACTCAACCACTTATTATGACATCAATCACTATGAAACTCTATATCTACTAGTCCATATCTGTTTTCACACCAGTACAAATTTCACCTTTGATATCACATCAGATAATTGAATCCACAATTAACAATAACTTATGACACACTCTGTTGTGGTTGATCCTTCGGCAAATAGACATTTTTATTAACATCACCCTCAACAACAGATTATGATCACATCTCGTAGATGAATAACTTAAAAATCCACCACCTATTTCATCACACCCTATATATCACACACTTTTCATGACTCAAGCGCATATATAGCTTTTGCACTATAGAAGAATCTATTCCTGAATCTACCACATATTTAAATCACACACATATATTGCATCCAGTACCAGGTATCTGTCTCACCCCTGTATAATCAAAAGATTGGAATCCCCGCTAATGAGAATCTATACATTACACACATATTCACTTATTTACATCAGCAATTTGTCTCAACCAATCTTCATGTATCACACCCTTGTATGATCCTCCAACGTTTTGCATATCAAACCTATATAGGCATCACACCATTTTCGACACACCCATTTTGATCAATCACTTACTTGAATACCCCTTTTAATCTCACCTATCTGCATCAACCCCATTATATCTATGGTATCAACATCCACTGTATAATATAACAACTACGTTGCTCCACTTCATGATTCACAACATTGTATATCACATAATCCAGTTTGACATCAACACTTATAATAACATACACAATTATATCTCCATCTCACCCATTATTGTCTGCATCATGATCTGTGCATCAACCCAGATAATTATACCACACACAATAACAATGTATGTAGTAACTTATAGTAACTAGCATAAGCTATATAACATCACACCATTTATTCACCAAAATTATGACACAACCCTATTATGTATCCACAAATTCATGACACCCTCTTACCTGCATCTACTATTTTGAATAACGCAATATTTTCACACACAGATGACACAATGTTATGTGACTCACCACTTACCACAAGCATTGAACTCACATTTGATATGACATCTACCCTTAATACTCAATCATACTTATCATCAGCATTATAGAAACATCTGATTAGACATCAACTCTAGATGACACCCTCCAGTTTATGACACCACAACATACTGTGATTCACCCACTTATTTAACATCAACCACTTTTGATTCAACACACTGATTATAACACACTGTTTATACGTAACCTTTATTGCATCATCACCCATAATCATTCACACCCACTTAAAAAATCAACACTAATAGCACACATTCATATTATGCACTATGCACTATACGGACACACCCACTTGTGAATCAATCACTTATCATACATGCTATTTATTACTCACACCATATATCGAACCATTCACTCTTGTGAATCACCATTACTAAATATAAAACCTATGTACTATGATATCACCCACATTTATGGAATATATTTAACAACCATTATAACCCATATACATCACACCTTGTTTCATGACATCACAAATTTTACACCCCTGTACCTACTACTAGTGTATGTATAACACGCACTATTGATAACCATATGTATACATATGACATCATACCACTCTTTATGACTCACAACTTATTAGACATCACTCACTTACATGACATTCACCACTGTATATGACTCACACACTATCTTGTACAACACCACGTCAACTACGACAAGCACTTACATTAGACATCATCCAAAGTGACATCTCACATTTTGCAACATACACTGTGTATTGTTCACCACAATGTGTTGAATCATATGCACTCTATATGATCACACACTATCAATAAAATCTCATTCTGATCACACATTTATGCATACACATCACCATAGCATCCACCACTCTTGATAACACACTCCATGAACACACTGTTTTATGCTTCCATGCCATAGAACACATCACACTTAGACAACAATCCTACTTATGCATAACCATATAACATCACCACATATTCATGTATCCGTTTGGTATCACATCATTTTGAATCACAAATGATTTATGAATCCACCCTATTTAGACATCTTTCATGTCACAATGTTATACAACACATTGTTAATTCACAGCCACTATGTGCCCACACCAATTTCATGAACACCTTGTAAATTTATCAACCTGTTGATACATCAACACTATATGCATACATACTCATCACAACCATTTTATGACTCACACACTGTATTACATCATCCTATACGACATTCATCCACTATATCTGCTCACCCTTATGTGTTTCAACAATCAAGATTCACACCACTTATGTATGATTACATCATATACATTGCATCCATCCATATTTACACATATTACCACATTATATGCATACACACGTTTTGAACCTCACACATGACCATTATATCTGCATCCACCACTTATACATCAGATTTGATCACACCTGTAATAACACACACGTTAGAATCAACCACTTATTTTGCCAACTTATGATACCACTTTTTGATTCACCCTTATGTATGACATTCCCCAGAAATTAACCTCATTATATATAACCAATTAGCTCACAACAGAACATCTATACGATCTTCACACCTTTGAATAACAAATTTATTGTCTCACCAGATAAACACATTTATCATGTACACAGATCACAAGTGACTCAAATGATTCTCAACACAATCTTCATGATTACACTTTATTGTCAACTGTTTCATAAACACATACTATATAGCATCAACTTGACACCACCAAATTTATGACATCCATCACTGTACTCATGACATCACTCCCTATCTGACATCACCACTCATCTGTGTTCATCACACCATCTATTGAATCAGACCACTTATATAATCACACCCTTATTTGACATCTTATCACTCATACTTGATCATTATGATCACACCATTTGATCAATACATCCATTCTTCATGAATCAAACTATATAGATAACCAAAAAAACGATCCTTTCAATGTATTGATTGCACATTATCGGTATCACACCCAGGTTTAATAACACCATCATAATCAAACATTTATACACATATTTGGACTCATGCAACTTAATCACACCCTTATAATCAACAAATTTTATACACAACCAATATATAGGGCACAGAATTTTCATGAAACAAACTCTATATCATCCACACATATTGACATAACACCCTTATTCTGTCATCCCCAAGTAAACTTGATCGTTCCCTGTACGACCCAATTGGGTTACAGTGAATATGAATCAACCACTTACATGACATCATATAATTCTTGACATCAACCATTTATGACATCACAATCACTGATCAGACATCAATTCATTTTAAACTCACCACGTTATGACACTCAAAACTATACTTGTGACATCACAGCCACTTACTAAAACCACCATGTTTGATCATATCATACTGAATCACACAGTGTTAACATACACGCTTATGACTTCACCATTATATCTTATCTTTATCACACCACGTATATGATACACCCTAATTGGACATAACACATTTATGCAATATGCTATAGTATCACACCCACGCTGTGAAACAAACACATCCAACTCAAGTGTTATATCACCCATTATACTTCAGCAAATTCACCTCATGACATCCAGATTATACATAAAACCTATTTAGCATACACGCACAATTAATATCACATCATGTATTATGATATCACATCCACTTATATTCCAAAAAACCTCTAGACATCACACCTCTATTTTATACAAATATTTACATGCTTCCCCTGTACACACCCTTGTGTATTGATTATAACAACCAATATTGTGTTCAAACCCACATACATTTTTAATTATGTGACATCACACCACTATTATGACATCAAATGTATACGTCATACATTCACTTTTCATATCTCACCCACTTATTAATACAAATTCCTTGACATTACACCATTAATCGCAGCACATGTTTGTTATACACGACAGTACTCATATGATATGAAACAACATGTATCATGTACTCACACATTTTATGACATCATATCACTCTTATGATCACAACACTGTGTTGTTGATACTACTTGAACAATTATCATCTTTCATCAAGCATCACACCACTCTAACAAACTACATAAGCACACGTGGCATGATCACACCATTACAGACAACCACCACACTTTTGCAACAACCTTCATATACACACACTCTTTTATGACATCAACGCAATATAGATCCATGCTTTAAAGGATATATCCATTATATATAATACACATATTACATCACACACATTATTGATCTATCCATTTTCATCACACGCAGTGTTATAAAAATTTGTAATTTCACGCTATGTTGACATACCTTATCTGTAACACAGCATTAATTATCTAGTTGTTACTCAAGCCACTATTGCATACACATATTCAATAACACCTTATTTGCTCACACCTTTTTATACATCAAACACATAAAAGCATACATCCACATTCAGACCCACCACTATTTGTTACAGCACGTACCATAAAACGCCATCTAATTATCCATCTGTATAACACCTTTTGATCATCAACTGTATGTTTTCCCCCTTTATGATGAATCAGCACTTTTGGTTCACCTTTCCCTTTGCTCAATCATCATCCTCATACACAACACATTATGAGCCACCCATGACACACAAGTTACGCATCCCACTATTCTCCCCTGTATCTTTTCGACCATGTTATTATACACACCCACTGAGATATCCAACCGGTTAACACATATTAAAATTTAAAAGTTATTGACAACCCTATTTGCTCACACCAGTTTATAACAAACAATATTGAATCCTTTATGAAAAAACCCACCATTCCCCAAATTTGACAAAAGCCACAATCTTCTCACAAATCCAACCAATTGTATATACCTGTTCAACATAAAAATAAGTCTAATTTGGACAATATATGACATCAAGACTTAACACCTGCACGTGATCATTTTTGAACCCAATATTTGACTCAGACCTTTAATCACCTCACTTTTATGACATCTCATAACATACTTGAATCCAGCACTTTGTAACATACACCCTTGCGTATTCATACCACTATATTGAATCAAACATTGATACACAACGTATTTGAAAAAAAAAAAAACCCATCTTATCTGTTATCACCCCGGTATAATATAAACCACCTGATGGAATAAAACTTTATTATGCAAATAGTATAAATCACACCCCTTTCATAACATCTAATACACAAACAATTATACCACCCCATTATTCTGACACAATCACTGCATTAAACCCAATTTAATAACACCTTTACTACGTATCACAGCAAATTTGATCATTTTTATAGACATCACACACTTTATCCAAATTTAAACCCTATACACACCAAATTTCATTTCCCTTATGCACGTATTATTGGAATAACAGCATATGTGTTTCAAACCCAACTTTGACTCTATAATTATGTGACATCCACCACTTATGACATAAAACCCTTTCGATCAATCCTTTTATACACCCGTTATTACAAACCTATTTGACACAACCATTAACTAACAACACCATTTTTAACACTACCAGTAGGACATCCACATTTATGATGAAACCCTAAGTCATACACTTTTGAAAATCATTTTCACCAATTTTTACACTTTATATCTGACGAAACTTTTATTTGCTACACCGATAATCATAAACCCCTTGAAACAACACACTACATAAGGCATCAAGTATAGACATCCATAAATCAACCAATCACCTTTGACAACACCAGATTAACATGCTCATTTAAATCACCGCCTTTTGATATATCACATTGTTGATATCAACCCTATTGGAACATAAGATCTATTGACTCACAACCTTTTAATACATTTTACATGCACACCATGTTAACACCCCCGTTACTCACCATTTGAAAACCCCAAATACTGGCAAAGCATTACATTTTATCTACCGGGTTTTAGTAAAACAAATATATTTTACCACCATTTATGACCTACCACTTATTTATAAATCCTTAGACTACATCCATATCTGATACCATTATTGTTTATCCAGCACAACCAAGAAAACCACCTCAGATGATCACACCAAAATTCATCCAAACAAACACTTAATACACTTTTGGGTTGACTCACTGCAAATTTGCATCGCACTTAGATACATAATCACTTAAACAATTTATTATATGCCTCCCGCACATGAACACACCATGTAACATCCAACTATCGCCATAACCCCTGAACCACCCACTTTTGATCACCATTGTTACACGCATTAAAATTATCCCTTATATAACCATTTTAGAATACCAAGTTATTGAATCTACCCTTTGCTCACACCACTTTTGAATCATAAATTAAGAATTCACCCTTATTAGACTCACATTATAAAGTTCACCTTTTTAAATAAAGCCCTTTTTTTCCCACAATCTTATGTATCCACCTTTATTATGATCAAACCTTTGAAACATCAAACTATTGGGCCCCCAAATTAAATTGGGACCACACCACATATTTATGACACACATCAGTTTATTTACATCACTTCCGTTATTGACATCACCATTATCTGTCATCACAACATCTATTTGATCTCACTCAACTGTTTAACACAACTCCTTTATGACATTTATCACTTATTAACTTACCATCTTTCATATTTCACACCATTTTAAAATTACACCTTGATTATGACATCAAAACCCATTTATGAATCAACACATGAAACACAAACTTATATCTGAACCCCCACTTATTACGATCACTGATCTTGTATCAGACCATGTTTAATTTACCACACCCACGTCGGGAATTATCACAACACTTTATGATGACACAATTAGTGTAAATGTCTACTAACTCTATAAACATCAACCCCTAAAATATGCATCCCCCATATTTTATGACAAACCAATATATATGACCACATCCTTTCATGACATAAAGAACTTATACTGATCCACCACATGACATAACCCCATATTTTTTTCACACAGATGACACACACTGTATCTTTGTAATTTTGTATGATAAAACCCAAACTGGATGTTCACAATTTAAATTTTAGATCTTTAAAACACTCTAATGACATCAACACCTTATGACATCATAAAATTTTTTTATGAAACAAACCTGATTCATCCACAATCTCTCTATATGACATATCAACGTTATGACATCTCACCCATACTGTGCATCACAGCCACTTTATCTGTCATCAACCACCAATGTTTGAGTCAACCACTATACTGAATCAACACAGGGTTTTATACATAACCAAAATTTGACATCATAACCATATCATTTTTAAATACACCACACGGATAAAATGAAAACAAAACACTGAATTAGGACATCACAATTCATATGTATCACAAATGCACTAATAGTATCAACACCTGCTGACTCATCACTCCAACCAACTCAAAAGTTTAATTCATTTACATCACATTTTTAAATACAGCACATCACCATCTTGACATCAACCCAATTATAAATCAAAAAATTTGTATTAGATAACAGCCACATATATAGCATCTTTTTATATTTTTTGAAATCCATCCATCTATATATCCCAAACTTATGACATAAACACCTTTCATGCTCAACAATATACTGAACCCCCCTGTACCGCACCGCTACTTATGTCTTGAATCCACCAATATGTGTAATCAAACCACTATACGTATACACAAAATTTATTGACATCACACCTTTTATTTATGACATCACAACTGTATCACGACATCCATTCACTTTTTCAAAATCACACCCCTGTATATGACATCACAACATAAAACTGTCACCCCACCACTGTTATAGACAAGGCACACTATGTTTAGACATCATAATATGAATCACTGGATATATGAAAACACTACCACTGTATATTGATTACTTCCCCCAACTATTATGAATCATACACCCACTTTTATTGATATCACACACACGTATTTGAATCCTTCCTTACCGACTAAAACACTTTTATTTTCAACAAAATTCATCATAAGTCATCACAATTTTGGGAAACCAACACAACTACAACTGGCATCACAGTGTAGGCCATCCTATGCACTTACGGGACAAACTACATCCACCTTTATGACATAAACCATATTTTGCCATAAATTCCCTATTAATACACGCACTTATACTTAAACCATGTCATCCGTGTATGTTTCCTTCACTATATGACACACACAATGACTCTTTATACACCCCAACTATTTTATACATATCATTTAACCACAGGGAGTGTTATACACCCCACTTGTGTAACTTACACACCACTATTTGACATCACCCCAAATTATCTTGTCAACCACCAATGTAAATTTATCAACCCATTTGATGGCATCACAGACAAATTGTTTATCAAAACCCAATTGACATCAATCCACTCTTTTTGACTCACACACTTTATTTATGACATCAAGTCCATATACCAGAATTACATCCATTATCTGCCTTATTTTCACTTATTTTTACACACAACATACCAAAGAATCACCACTTATGAATATTACATATCCAGTACATCCATCCACTATTTATAAAATAACCACTTTTGGGGATCACACATTTGTTACAACCACTCAGCAATGTATGACATCCATTTCACTTCAATGACATCAACCACTTATCAAACCTTTTTGTCCTTTTCCAAAAACCGTTCAACATTTTTAACTCATCCCCCAACCCATTAATCCACACCTTCATCATCCCCAAAAAGAAAGAAAAATTTTTAAAAAAATTTTAATTCAAAAATTTTAAAAACCACCCATTTTAAGCATCTTTTTTAAAATCACCCCTTTTTAACCCACTTTTTAAAATAAAAATTTTTTTAGTTTCCCCCCCTTTTAAACCAACCATTTGATAATTAAAAATTTAATTCAAAAAAAGGGCCCCCTTTTCCCCCCCAAAATCCCCTTTGATTTCAAAACCCCTTTTTTACACAAAATTTTAAAATTTTAAAACCCTTTTAGAAAACCCCCTTTTAATAAAACACAATACACCCCCACCCTTATTTCAGCCCCCCCTTTTTTTTAAAAAAAATTTTAATTTCCCAAAAATTTTTCCCCCCAATTTTTCCCTTTCTTTTTAAAAAACCCTTTTTGGTTTCAACCATTTTTCCCAAAAACCCCATTTTCAAACCCAAACCCTTTAAAATGTCCACCCTTTAAAAAAACTTTACCCATACCCCAATTACCCCACAATTTTAAAAACCCCCAATTAAACACACCCGTTTTTGTTTCCACCCACTTATTGGCCAAATTTTTAAATTTTATGAGTTTTAAATTAACCAAAACCCTTTGATGAATCAAAACATTTTTTATAACTTCCCTTTAAATTTTCAAAATTTTTATCCAAACTTTTTTGAATCCCCAAATTTTTGCCCCAAATAAAAAATTCCCCCCAAAAAAAAACCTTAAAAAACTCTTCCGTCCCCAAAAAGGGGAAAAAATACCCCCCCCCTTTGAAAACAAAACCCCTTTGTTGAAATTTTTTTTAAAAAAAAAAATTTGACATAACCCAAAAATATCCATTAAAAAATAAAAATAAAACCCCCCCAAACTGAAATACACAAACTTTTTTTCAATCCCTTTTTTTTCAAAACAATTGAAAACAAAACCCTTTTTTTAAATTTCCCCCCCTTTCGGGCCAACCCATTTTAAATTAAAAAAATTTGGAATAAAAACCCCCTTAAATAACCATATAAATTTTTTTTCCCCATTGTTTAAAACCCCTTTTTTCCCAAAAAAATTTTTTTCATTACAAATTTTAACCCCCTTACTTTTTTAAAAAAATTTTTCCCCCACCCCTTTTTGAAAAAAATTTTTGCCTTGAAATCCCCCCAAATTTTTAAATAACCCAAAATTAGAAAAAACCCCCCAAAATTATACCAATAATTAAAGGCCCCCCCTTTTCCCCTTTTGGGGAAAAAAAATTAACAAATTTTGACTTTTCCCCCTTACCACACAATTTTTTTAACCAAATTTTACAAAATTTTTTAATTTAAAAACCCATTAAAATAAAAAAATTTTTAAAAATTTCCAAATTAAACCCCAAAATTAAATTTTAAAAAATCAAAATTCTTTGACTCCACTGAAATTGAAAACCAGATTTTCCCCTTGTTTTGCACCCCCTTTTTTTCCCCAAACAATATTTTTATTAACCCTTTTATAAAAAATTTTTTGCCCACACCTTTAACAAAAACTTTTTTAAAAACCCCACAAAAATCAAATTTTCCCCCTTAAAAAACAAAATCAAATTTTCAAAAACCTTCTTTTTAAAAACATCCACCCTTATGGAAACAATTACATTTTAAATTACTTCCCCTTTTTGACTCAATGCCTTTAAGAACCACCCCAAAAAACCCCCCCCCTTTTTTACAAACCCTTTAATTTGCACCCCACATTAAATAAAACCATTTTTGGAAAAAAAATTTTAAAAAACCAAAAATTTTTTCCCCACGCAAAAAAAAATTTTAATTTTTAAAAAATTTTCCCTTTTATAACCTTGGTTTTTTGCAAAAACCCTTTTTTTTAATTTAAAATTAAATAATCCATTCTTTATACCAAATTTCAAAATCAACCCTACCCTTATTGAAAACCATTTACGGATCACCCATTTAAAAAACCAAAATTTAAAACCATATTGAACCCAAACCAAATTTTTGTCAACAACGGTTGGAAAAATTTTTTCACCAAATTAATCATCTTTCACTCAATAAAACCACTTTTTCCACACCCAAAAACCAAATTTCCAAAATAAAACCCCAAAAAACCCAAACACCCCAACTTTTTCACACCCTCCCTTTTAAAAAAATTTTTATGAATACATAATAACTTTTAAAAATTTTCCCCCAATTTAAAATCAAAAAATTTTAAAAAATTTTTTTAAACCAGTATCTTTATCAAAAAATTTATAAAACCCAAAATTTATAAAAAAAATCCCCCTTAAAAACTTTTTCCCCTTTTTTACAAAAACCCATTTATTTTCAACACAACTTCTTTTCCCCCCCTTTTTTTAAACACACCCTTTTTGATAAAAAAATGCATAAAAAATAAAAATTTAGGAACCAACCCCTTTTTTGCCCAAACATTATTTAAAAATCACGTATTTTTAAAAACCCTTATCGTGATCCCCTATTGTTTTTCCCCCCCTTATTGAAATTTCCCCCCTTTATAAAATTACCTTTTTTAAATTTTCCCATTTTTTCCCCAACTTCCATAACCCCCCCTTTTTAAAAAAAAATTTTTATACACATAAAACAAAAAAACCCCCACCCCCCCTTTTTTAATCCCCTGTATTTAAAACCCCCCTTATTTTTTCCCAAAACCCCGTGTTTTTAAAAACCATTGATGTTTTAAAAATTATGATCCAAAACTTTATTTAAAAACCCAAATTTAAAAAAACCCCCTTTTTTTTCCAACCTTTTACAAAAAACCCTTTTAAAAAAACCCCCTTTATAAAAATCCCCCTCAACAAACCAAAATTTTCTTTCCACCACGATCCCAAATTTTCATTTCTGTTCAAACCCCCCCCAAAGGAAAATTTTTTAACATTGAATATACAAAAACCTAATGACCATATTAATCTAGGGGAATCAACCCTTTATTTTAAAAAAATTTTTTTTTCCCCCCCCCCCCCTTTTTAACCCCCCCCCCCCCTTTTAATTTACATAAAACTTTATTTTATACCAACATACAACAAAAACCCCTGAAATCGCCCCGATTCACCACCCCCTTTTTAATTCATAATCCCCCCCTTTTTTAATAAAAACCCCCTTTTTTTTTCCATATTTTGAAATACTTTCCCTTATTAAACCCCCTTTGAAAACCAACTTTTTAAAAAATTTTTTTTTCCCCCCAAACCCCATTTTTTTTCCCACCCCTTTTGGGGGTCAAACCCACTTCTTTAAAAAAACTTTTTTCCAAAAACCTTATTGCTTTTTAAAATTTAATTTTTTTCAAACCCTTAATATAACCCTTAATAGGCATCAAAAAATTTATTTGACTCCCCCCTTTTATACCCCCCCTTTTTTTTTAAAAAAACCCAAATTTTTAAAAAACCCAAAAATATAAACTAAATTTTTGAACCAAATTTTTAAATTTAAAATGAAAATTTAATTTTTCCTTTTACATTACCCCATTTATATGCATCAAATTTTTGACATCACAATTTAAACCAAAACTTTTACATCCCTTTTTCTGCACCCAATTATAAAAAAACCCCCCCCCCAAACCCCTTTAATAAAATTTAAAAAGGAATTTTTGAACCCCCCTTTGGGTTAAAACCCCTTTTTTTTCCTAAACCACTTTTTTTTTCAAAAACCTTAAGGCCCCCACTTTTAAAAAAAAAATTTAAAAAACAAGGGGAAAAAATTTTTCCCCCCTGGGGAAAACCAAAAAAATTTTTGAAACAATTTAAAATTTAATTTCCATTTTAATTACAAAAACCCCCTTTTCACAACTTGTTTTAACACATTTTTTTCCCCCCCTTTCCCTTTTTTAAAAAATGATAATTAATTTAATTTTTTTTGGGAAAAAAAACCCCTTTTTTTAAAAAACAACTCATAACCAAAAAAAGGGGCCCCAATTAAAAACCCCCCCTTTTTTTCCCCCTTTTTGCATACAAAAAATTAAAAAACACGAATTCCCCAAAAAACCCCCTTTTATTTTGAATCAACCACTAAAACCCAACACCCCTTTTAAAAACCCAATTTTTATACCAAAAAGCCCAAAAAAAAAAACCCCCTTTTAAAAATTCACCCATTTTGACCCCCAAAAATTTCCCCAAAAACCCCCCTTTTTATACCCGGGTTTTCACCCATTATCTTTTTGACTCATATACTTTTCCTTCCCCCTTTTTTCCCCCCCCTTTAAATGAAAATCCAAAAAAAAACCCCCCCTTACCCCAAAACCCTTTTTTTTTAAACCCCTCCAAACCCCCCCCCCCCCAAATGTTCCGGGGCAAAACCCCTTTTCCATGACATCACAAGACTGTATTCACGACATCACATTCACTGTATTCATGACATCTCACCCACTGTATATGACATCACAAACACTATACTTGTGACATCACAGCCACTGTAACTACGACAAGGCACTTACTATGTTTTAGACATCATACTCAGTACAGCTGACATCTCACATGGTGTATGGATGGGCATAGGTATGCCATCCTATGCACTCTATACAGAGGACAACAACATACACTCTGCTACATTAGTGAGCCAAACAAATCTCTCTAGCATTTATGACATCACATGTGCTTCTATTTATGACATCACACGCACTATATACGATATATCAACATGTCATTCTACTGTGTATGATATCACATTCACTATATATGTGACATCACACAATGACTCTATCTATGACATCACCTCTACACTCTATGTTTATGACATATCCATTTTACATGGCATCCTACGCGCAGTGTTATAACAACACCACCGTTGTGTAACTTCACAGCCACTATGTCTGACATCACCACCAAACCGTATATCTGTGTGTCAACACACGCAATGTACCAATTTTATCTAAATCCAGTGTATGTATGATCATCACTCACAGCCACTATATATCCGCATGACATCATATGTACTACATATGACATCATATCCACTCTTTATGACCTCAACACCACTTTATTTATGACATCCAAGTCCACTATACCCAGACCATTACATCCATATATATCTGACCTCAGGTCCACTGTATCTGTGTTAATCACACGCACAGTACCAAAGATATCACACAGCCACTCTATCTGTATGATATCACATCCAGTATACATTGTGAATCCTATCCAATCTATTTACATGACATCATATACACTATGTAGTGGCATCACAGCACTGTGTGTGGTTGATACCTCACTCAGCAAATTGTATGACATCTTTTGCACTTCAGATGACATCACCATAGTACACTCTATCACACTCCAAATCTTCAGGCATTTATGATGCCACATCCTCGTCAGGCATGACCATCACACCCAGTGTACCAGACATCGCACCACCCACTCTATCTCTTTGCCATCTCAACCTCTCCACTGATATCACACCCACTCTTTTCATGACATCACAGTCGGACATATGTATAGCATCTATTGCACTATAGAATGAAATCATATCCCTCACATTATGATATCATACCACCATATTTAATGACATCACAACACAGTATATTTGACATCGTATCCACGGTATCTGTGTCATCACATCCACTGTGGTCGATGATATCACAAAAATTGGTATTTATGAGATCTCACCCAGCTATATATGACGACTTCTTATCCATTGTATACAACAGCATATTCACTCTAGTTGTTACATCAAAGCCACTCTGAATCTGTGTCTCACACACAATCTTTCCATGATATCACACCCCACATTTGTATGTATGGCATCACAACCCTGTTTGCATAACATCAAGATAAACAGTATATAAGGCATCACATCCACATTTCAGGACACCACACCACATTATTTATGACATCACATGCACTGTACTCATGACATCACTCCGCCTTATCTGACATTGCATCCAACTCTATCTGTGTCATCACATCCACTCTATTGATGATCTCAGACCAACTGTATGCATGACATCACACTCACTTTATGTATGACTATCTTATGCACTCTATAATAACGTTGCCATCCACTCTTCATGATTTCACACCATTGTAGTCTATCACATTACATCCATTGGCGTTCATGACATCACAGACACTATATATGAGATCACACACATGACAACACAAACGTTATATCTGCCATCTCACCCACTGTATCTGAGTCTGCATCCTCTGTATCTGTGTCATCAGACCCAGTGTGTATTAATTATACCACACCCACGGTCTGGATGATATCACAAACACTGTACTGTATGACAACATATTTAGTGTGAATGAGGGTCCGATAGCCCATAAGCTCTTATATGACATCACAACCCCCCTATATGTATGACATCACACCAGTTTAGTATATTTGTATGACACAATATCCAATATATATGATACCACACATACTGCTTTCATGACAAACAGAACGTCTATACCTGACATCTCACCCACAAATATTTGACATAAACAAGCCACTATATATCTGTCATCACACAGATGACACACACATGTGTATCGATGTACCTCTGTATCGAGGACATCACCACAAAGCATGGGAAGTCGTCACAATTGTGGTAGACATATGACATCATACACACTCTACTATGACATCATATTCACACTCTATGGACATCAGTGATCAATATTTATGGAAATCACAATCACTGCATTCATGACATCAGATCTCCTCCTAATATGACATCCCATCCAACGTTTATGACATCTTCATCAACTATACCTGTGACATCACAGCACACTTTATCTGTAACATCACCACCCACTGTGTCTGTGAGTTCATATCCACAAACTATTACTTGATATCAAACACACTGTGTTAATACAGTACAACCGCTATATCTGACATCATACCATCCATATATCTATATCTGTGTAATCACACCCACGGTATCAATGATAAAACACACACTGAATGTAGGACATCACACATTTCATATGTATGGCACAATATGCACTATATACGGTATCACACCCACGCTGTCCGCTGTGACATCAAATCACTCTATCCATAACATCAAAGCTAATTTATCTCACCTCACACCCATTATATCTGACAGCACATTCACTGCATCTGTGACATCACACCCAGATTATAAATCATAAAAAAAAAACCTATTGTACGTACGATATCACAGCCACAATATATATGGCATCATATGAATTATATATGACATCACATCCACTCTATATATCCCAAAACTCTCTATGACATCACACCCTCTGTATTCATGTCATCACACAGAGTATATCTGACATCGCTTCCACTGTACCTGCACCGCGCTACTTAGTGTATTGATTATAACAACGGCAATATGTGTGTGATATCAAACCCACTATACGTATGACATCATATGAATTCTATGTGACATCACACCCACTCTTTATGACATCACAAGACTGTATTCACGACATCACATTCACTGTATTCATGACATCTCACCCACTGTATATATGACAGACATCACAAACACTATACTTGTGACATCACAGCCCACTGTAACTTACGACAAAGGCAACTTACTATGTTTTAGACATCATACTCAGTACTACAGCTGACATCTCACATGGTGTATGGATGACAACACTACCACTGTATCTGATGTCACTTCACCAACTATGTTTATGACATCATTATGCACTCTATATGATATCACACACACTGTATGTATGACTACACTTGCTCTATATCTGACTTGAAACACATTTTATTTGCCATATCCATCACATTCATCGCGCATAAGTCATCACACCCACTCTGTGGAAAAACAACTCAACAAACTACAATAACAAGGCTATCACAGGTGGCATAGGTTTATGCCATCCTATGCACTATACAGGACAACACACCATCCTGGACACTTTATGACAACAATCCTTAGTATTTATGACATCAACATGTTGCTCTCATTTATGACATCACACGCATATATACGATCCTTCATACCATGTCATCTACTGTGTATGATATCACATTCACTATATATGTGACATCACACAATGACTCTATTTATGACATCCACACACTCTATGTGATTTATGACATATCCATTTTACATGGCATCACGCCTGCAGTGTTAATATACAACACAAAAATATATAACAAAACCACCCGTGTAACTTCACAGCCACTATGTCTGACATCACACCAAATATATCTGTGTCAACACACGCAATGTACCAATTTTTATCTAACCCAGTGTATGTATGCATCACTCAGCACACTATATGCATGACATCATATGTACTACATATGACATCATATCCACTCTTTATGACCTCTTGTGACCACCAACTTTATTTATGACATCAAGTCCACTATACCAGACATTACATCCAACTATATCTGACTCTCAGGTCCCACTGTATCTGTGTGTTATCACACGCACAGTACCAAAGATAATCACAGCCACTCTATGTATGATATCACATCCAGTATACATGTGACATCCTATCCTAATCTATTTTATGACATTCATATACACTATGTATGGCATCACAAAACTGTGTGTGGTTGATACCTCACTCAGCAAATGTATGACATCTTTTTGCACTTCAGATGACATCACATCCACTCTATCACACCAAATCTCAGCATTTATGATTGCCACATCCTACGTCAGGCATGACATCAACACCCAGTGTACGTACCAGACATCGCACCCACTCTATCTTTGCCATCCACAAACCTCTCCACTGATATCACACCCCACTCTTTTCATGACATCACAGTCGGCATATGTATTACAGCATCCGCATATTTGCACTATAGAAGAATCATATCCTCAGGAACTATTATGATATCAAACCACCATATTTAAGACATCACACACAGTATATTTGACATCGTATATCCACGGTATCTGTGTCATCACATCCACTGTATCGATGATATCACAAAAATTGTATTTATGAGATCTCACCGATTTCGCTATATAAGACGACATCTTATCCATTGTATACAACAGCATATTCACTCTATATTGTTTACATCAAAGCCACTGAATCTGTGTCTCACACACAATCTTTCCATGATATCACACCCTTTGTATGTATGGCATCACACCCCTGTTTGCATAACATCATAAACACTATATAAGGCATCACATCCACATTTCAGGACACCACACCACATTATTTATGACATCACATGCACTGTACTCATGACATCAGCGTTCCGACTTATCTGACATTGCATCCACTCTATCTGTGTCATCACAACCACTCTATTGATGATCTCAGACCAACTGTAGAATGCATGACATTCACTCACTTTATGTATGACATCTTATGCACTATACATAACGTTGCATCCACTCTTCATGATTTCACACCATTGTAGTCATCACATTACATCCATTGCATTCAATCATGACATCACAGACACTATATATGAGATCACACACATGACAACACAAACGTTATATCTGCCATCTTACACCCACTGTATCTGATCTGCATCCACTGTATCTTGTGTCATCCAGACCCAGTGTATTAATTATACCACACCCACGGTTCTGGATGATATCACAAACACTGTATGTATGACAATGCATATTTCAGTTGTGTGAATGACATAGCATAAGCTCTTTATGACATCACACCCCTATATGTATGACATCACACCCAGTATATTTTATGACACAATATCCAATATATATGATACCACACACTACTGCTTTCATGACAACAGAACTCTATACCTGACATCTTCACCCATACAATATTTGACGACATAACAGCCACTATATTTCTGTCAGTCACACAGATGACTCACACATGTGTATCGATGAACCTACATCTATATCGATTCCTGCATAACAACAAGCATGGAAGTCGTCAACAATTGGTAGACATATGGACAATCATACACACCCTACCATGACATCATATTCAACATTTGTATGACATTCTGTTCCATAAATATGTTACAGAAATCACAACCGACTGCATTCATGACATGATATCTCCCATATGGACATCCACATCCAAAGTTTGATGTATGAAAGCATCTGGATATCATTTCTCAACCCCTATACCTGTGACATCCACAGCCACTCCTTATTTGTAACATCACATCGCACTTGTGTTTGTGAAATACATATCCACTATACTTGGACATTTCAAACACACTGAGTTAAGAAGACAATTACAACACACTAATATCTAGACATCAATACCATCCATATCTATATCTGTTTTGATCACACCCACTGTATTGAAGATAAAACACACACTGAAAATGTATTATCATCACACATTCCATATGTATGGCACAAGTATGCACTATATACGATATCACACCCACGCTTGTGTGACACAAATCACACTATCATGACATCAAAGCTAATTTATCTCACCTCACTACCCATTATATCTGATAGCACATTCACTGTATCTGTCTGTCAACACACCCAGATTATACCAATCAAAAAAACCCCATTGTACGTACAATATCACTGCCACAATATATATGGCATCATATGAATTACATATGACATCACATCCACTCTATATATCCCAAAACTCTATGACGATCACACACCTCTCTATTCCATGTCATCACACAGAGTACATCTGATAATCGCTTCCACTATTCTATGCATCGCATTAATTAGTGTATTGAATTATAACAACTGCAAATATGTGTTGATATCAACCCACTATAATGTATGCATCATATGAATTCTATGTGACATCACACCCACTCTTT